>VWZT01002845.1:1549828-1579766 GCA_013397055.1 Pachycephala philippinensis
TTTTGTTTTTTTTTTTTTTTTTTAACCACACTGAAATTTAGCACATGTAGGTATAGCGTGATTGTGTGAAAAAAAATTATTTAACATACCTGGAATTGCACACACACACAAGGAGAAATGAACTACTGTCAAATGACACTGACAGGATCTTGTGCCTTTTTTTTTTAATGCTTTTTGTTTGTTTGTTTGTTTTTTCAAAACTGTTGTACTTAAAATGTGCTTGAACAGACTGTATTGATATCTGAGTTAAATGATAACACAAACGGGAAAGATTGTTATCAACTCACAATTCATTTGTCTTCTGAGATGCCAGATACTGTAGCTAACTCTGCTCCTGATTCTGCGACTCACTGAATTAACAGAGTTGTAAAGAGTTAGGAGTGCAGTGTCCAAAATTACTTTCTTATTGCAATTTTTAGACAAGGGTGGAAAGAAAATTAACATAGGTGCTTATTTTTGCCTATGAATATAGAAAGCAGAGACAGAGAAAGCCTCAGAATACAACCTCTTAGGCTCAGGATGTAAAGTCTACTTTCTAACAAATTCTTTCTCCAAGTTGCTACATGAAAAATTGGGTGATTTAGGTACAGGAATTTGCAGCTCTGAAATATGGCAAAAGCAATCTTGTTATTCAAAAGAGAAGACACGTTGAAATGCCAGCAGCATGCAGAAGTAGTGTTATATTAATCCTTAAACTTCTGATTAACATCTCTGCAGCTCTCTGCTTGTACAAATGGTAACTAGTGCAGTGGAGAATAAAATGTCTTTAATCCTTAAACTAAAATATAGCAATATCTCTGTGTAACCAGTGCTTTTAAAAAAGACTTATTTTGCTTAACATTGCTGCTATAAGCACTCAAACTATGGCAAGGTAATAACAATAATTTTTCAAAACACTTAAATTCTTCATGTGTTATCTGATTATATACTAAACTTGTGTATTAGATGAAGCAGATCAACTCTAGCATAAATGTGGAATAGACTCACCTTGACATCTACTCTTACATTTTTTTTGGACTGGGTATCCACAGTGGTATTGTACCATGTATGTACAATGTATTGATCATTAGAACAGTGTGCATTATGACAAAAAAAGGGATGCTTATTTGTGTGATATTTCTCACCACAGTACTTCAGCCCTTCTTTAGAACTTGTTCAGAATCTTGGTTGAGGAATATCAGAGATTGCTACACTTGATGAAGTTATTATTAACCATTTATAGTTTCTTTGACCAATTAACATAAATATTAATGCGACTTTCCTTTTGTCTTTATTCTGTTCTGTACATGAAGTGAAAAAAAAACCAACTTTATGATTTTATAAAATTAGTATTTTATTTTGGTCATGGATAGTTTCCATGCACCTTATTCTGAATGCAGGATAAATTTGAATGCTATTCACCTATTGGTCAAAAAGCTTGTTGGGTATGAGCATTATCCACTCAGTGAAGGGGTTGAGCTGTCAGCCAGATTATATTTTGGATGTTTGCAGAGTCAATGCTATAAAGGAGAGCTAAATAAATCCCATAGGCTTAAGTAACAAAAATGTATTAGTGATATGCAGAACTACTAACCTAAGTAAGCCTCTAATCAGACATCACAGAGTGCAGTAACTGGGGAATTAGGGAAGACAGTGTTGATTAGGGTGAAGTTAGGCATGGAGATTAAAGCTGGTCAAAAAAAATTTAGCATCTCAGAGATTGTGTGATAAGATAAAATGCAATGGCTCCTGAGAGACGCATGTTCATGCCTCTGAGTTCCTGATTTTCTGTGACAAGGCCTTCCAGACCTGCATTTATACCACTACTCATTTAAATTTCATAGCGTGGTCCCACCTACTGAGAGAGCCAGCCCTACAACTCCATCCAATCCACTGTTTCAACAGCTCAGGCTGTCAACCCTATCATATCCCCACAGTTTTCCATTTCCTCCCTTGATACATCAGAAAGTGCATAGCTCGATGCTCCAGGCTCTTGATGTCATACATGTTTTCCACCTTCCATTTTTCTATTTGTACAGCCTGTCAACTTTTTTCTCCCTTTCAGTGAAGTGCAGTCACTGTTGATAGCTTTGGGACCCCTTAGCACACACCCAAATTTTGTGCTTTTTTGGGCTGATATCTGCCTCTGGATGTTGAAACCAACCTCAAACTAATCCGTCTTTGCATTCTATAAAGCTGTTTCACTCAGGCTGTTGGTAGTTTGAATTTCTAGTGCAATCTATTTTTGGAATGTGTGACAGGCTTGATGTAATTTACAGCTTAGAAATAAGTCTCCTACTCGTTGAGAGTTCTGTCTGAACTTGAATGTTCATGTGTGCACTTGAAAACTATTAAAATCTCGGGGGAGGTTGTCCTCTAGCATGACTCACTTTGCTGATTGGGGCTTTAAGCTGGTTCCCCTGTCCTCTTGGTGTATTTTTTACTTGTTGCAATGGTTGCCCCTGTTGCAGACGAGCTGTGCTTTTAGACATTATGCCCTCTTGATGTTTCATGCTGAGCCTAAGAAACAGCAGCTCCCTTAATTGTAATTTCTCTTTTTCCCCTACTGACTCCTCCTGATAATAAAAAAAAATGTTTCTTGGAGGTAGGCCAGTAGTGAAGCTGACAGTTCCAGAAGCCTCTTAGTAATACTCCTTCAATGAATTTCCAGGCGTGGTGACCGCAATGCAGTAGAGCAGATTCTTTAGACAAGGTCAGACTGGTATTCAGCAGAATGCAAATAGAAATTGTAACTCAGCACAGACATATCTCACTCTGTCACATGTGCTGCCTGCTGACAAATTAATAACTCTTTTAGGATTTAAATGCAGATGTTTTTCAAGGCTGTTCACTGCTTTGGTGGCAAATATAATGTTCTTGGATATACCTACTGTATACATTTCTTTTTCTTTATGAGGTGAATCACTGAGCGGGGAACAATTATAGCCTAACTGCTCATATCCCACTGAGTATTACAGTGGGTTGGTGTTAGTTCACAGTGCTCTCTGCAAGCTGTCCATATATCAGTGGTTTGAAAGGGATCTCATGATGTGGGCAAATGCTGTGGGTTTTTTTCTACCTGTCTTACAAAGATGAGGTCATCATACCAGTGCCTGCGGCAGAAGAGTGATACTAAAGCATTCCTTTCTGCCATCAGTTACCCCTTCTGACAGTTTTAGGAAGTTGTGTTGATGTTACTTTTGGCTCTCTCTGCTTCTATTCTTTGAACCACAGTACCACAATAACACATACAGTGGATCATACCTGTTTTTCAGGAGGTGGCATGTGAACCCCTGGCATGTATCAGATGCTGACTTAGAAATATTCCTACAATTCTTACAATTCCTAATGTTAAAAAAAGCTTCTTCAAGCAGATCTGGATGAGGGCTTGCAGGTGGAAAAGAGGAAGGTTTCCCACTATTTCTTGTGGCAAAGACCTGCCTTCAGGGGCTGACCCAGAGAAGAAAGCGCAAAAATGTGTTTGTGGAGGGGCTTCAAGATGTCAAGTGCAGGCATGTGCTCTGCAGCATCCACCCATAAACCTCCAACTATGTGTTGCAGGAGAGAGGGCTTTGCAGTAAAATCTTGTAGTAGGGGGCCAGAGACTTGTCCAGGACAAAGGCTGGAAAAGAGACCCTTCACCCAGGTGGTTGCAAACACGTTTTTCTCTGATGGTGGTGGTGGAGTAGACACTCAAGATGAACGGGGAGGTTAAGGAATAAGCAAAAGCCTGGATGTGTCTGAAAAACCTTGCTTTGGTGCTTGGCCCAGTGCTAGATTTCATTTCCTTGCGTGTGAAGACACTCTCAAGGCTTGCAAGCCTTTAGCAAGATGTGGATAATGACTTTTTGGTGTTGTCTCCAACATAATTTACCCAGCAGCAAAACAGAGGCCTCCAACTGAGCGCAGTCTGACCTGTTCAAGCTTGTTGCAGTGCTCGGGGACAGGGCCAGGTACACCTGGTGATCCAGAGGAGAAGGGAGAATGAGGGAACAAAATATTGAGAAGACCAAGGACAAATGAAAATAAGAAGGCAAAAGAAAGAAGTAGCTGAAGAGGAGAAAGATCTGAAAAGGTAAAAATGTCAACTAGCCAGTAGCATGGCAAAAAATGAAATTAAACAGCAGAAAGAGGCACATGAGGCTTGGGCTTGGAAACATGCCACTGAATCTCATGATTCTTGAGAGTTCTGTTAGTTTCCTTTTACACTAAATGAGGATGAGAAGGATTCTGCCTGGTACAACAGGGTAAGTGGAGTCAGGCAGGATTGAAAGGAAATGGGTTGTTCCAGTCCCCTCTTTTCTCCTATCTGGTGAAATCTTGGAGTGAAATTTCTTATTTTCCGTGTGAAAGCTTTTCCTACAATGGATTTTTTTTTTTTTTTTTAATTTCAACTATGTGTCGAGTGGTGTAACGTGTCAAGTGAGGAAATTCTGAAATTAATCAGGACCAATCAAAAACTGTAAGGGTAAATACATATCTCTTAAACATGTTCTCCAAGAGATGAGGCACAGACACATGCCTGTGTCAAAAGTTTTGCATGTTGCAAATGTGCACAAAATGACATTCCTGCTTGCAAATGATCTGAACTGATACTCATACTGTTGCACTAGTAATGTTTTAATTTACTGTTGCATTATATTCCCAGAGAAAGTAGGAGCATATTTCAGCAAACAATAATGTATAATAGATTGAAAATTATAAAATAGACATGACCTGCCTTGTTCATCTTCAGGTCAAAATTATGCAGCTGTGTATTGAGAATATTGATTAATTTGTCTTTATGACTATAGAAGTAATTTTGAATGAGTGAGAAGTCTACACATACATGAGATCTCTATAAAGGCATTTCTTAGAAGAAATCACAGAATCATAGAATATTTTGCTTTGGAAGGTACCCACAAAGATCATCTAGTCCAACCTCCCTGCAAGGAGCAGGGACATCTTCAACTGGATCAGGTTGCTCAGAGCCCAGTCTAACCTGACCTTTAATGTTTCCAGGGATGGGACTTCCACCAGCTCCCTGGGCAACATTTTCCAGTACCTCACCACCCTCAACATACCTAGTCTGAAATGACACCTGTGTTCTTGCTAAAATTTGACATATTCAAAAAATGAAAAATGATTGTAAAAATGATGAACTGTGTAAGTATAATATGTAATGTAAGTTCAATATGCTAGAGTGAACTTCGGTTCTTTCAGCTATGAAAGTTAAAAAAAAGTCACACCAAAATTTCTAAAATATGGTTCTAGTCTTTGAGAAGAATGTTTGTCTGCAAGTCACATTTGGAGTATATCTTATGTTCAAGGTGAGTAATATTGAAAAATAGGGAGATAGATTTTTAGTGAAAGGATACAAAGATCAGAATGCTGCTCAGTTCTCATGTCAATTGCTTTAGTTATCTAGTTGAAACAAACTTAATGGCACTGGTGTATTTTTCTTAGATTAGAATGTAAGAATAAGCAAGGAAAAACAATTTTCTGTGTCTCCAGGACACCCTGCTCAGTTTGAAAATGACAATAATAAAATGAATGCCTACATAAATACAATTTACATAAAAAAGGCACAGCACTGTCTTTTCTTAAAATGTGTGCATTTAAGTCCATTTACAGGGAGTAAGTCTTATCTTGCTTTTACTGTTTTAGACTAGCATATTTATTCAGGCCCATCAGTAATGTCATAAATTTTGACAATGAACATAACTGTTGTCTTCTAAAGTTTGAAGGACTGTAAAATCTTCCTTATTTTTTATTTTAAGAAACTAGGTCTTTATCAGTTAATAGAAAATAGCAAAGACATTCATGATTTTTGGCTAGATTTCTACCACTCCTACAAGTTATATAGATTGAAAAGAAATAACCTGATTTATTCTACTGAAGCAACCCAGTGTGAAGTGATATCTTTTTAAAAAAGGTTTTTCCACACTCTGTCATGAAGAATGGTAGGGGGAAGGTGTAAATAAAAAAATAAAAAAACCCCACCAAAAAACCAAAACAAGAAACAAAGCCATGATTGCTACTCACTCCACTCCTGCAGTCATTGTAGAAAGCTGCTATATTAAGAAATAGGAAGCTTGACAATGTTGATTAACTCTGTGAGTGCATCTAAACACTGTATACTGTTTACACTACAAAATCACATTAGCAGTTCACTTTCCATAAATTTAACTTTGCTTTCCAGCTAACTAATTATACATATTATTTTGGCGTCTTCATAAGAAGGGAAATGGAATATATGATGCTTCAAAAACTTTGCTATTGAGTAATTTTATGCCAAAACTAAAATGCACAACCATTCTTCTGAAAGTAAATTAGATATGCTGTAACAAGAGAAAAATTCACATAGGTCAATAATTCTGGTCACATTTTCAGAGATTTTCTGAATTTTCTGGCCTAGAAAAGACATTGCAATTATATACTTGGTGGGAGGGAATGGGAGTGGATCCTGCTTTTCACTTGAACAGCAAAACAGATTCTGTGCAAACTTTAAATTAAAATGCATCC
Organism: Pachycephala philippinensis; assembly: GCA_013397055.1. Taxonomy (NCBI): domain Eukaryota; kingdom Metazoa; phylum Chordata; class Aves; order Passeriformes; genus Pachycephala; species Pachycephala philippinensis. The sequence continues at coordinate 1,556,312 of VWZT01002845.1, forward strand.
TACGTGTTTTGGGGATGGGAGGCTTAAATGTGAGTGGAGAGAAAGTAATAGTGTACAGTCTAGTGTAGTAAAGAATAGGACACATTTTCGTTTCTAAATTGTTTTTGCACTTCACAATGCTTAGCTAATATGATGGTAATCAGAAAGATGTATTTTTTCTGGAATTTGTTTACAGTTGCTGAAAAGTAAAGCATATATGTTCACCTTTAAGGTTGCTCTCCATGGACTAAATGAACCCCTTTCCTCACAACACAATAGGACATAAAGTAATCCTAACAGAATATGTTACATGCTGCTTTTTGTCATCTTTCCATCTCTTCAGATGAGATGCAGGGTTTTCAACATGGGTAGTTAGCCTAAATTGTCCTTACTGTACTCTTAAGATTTGTATAGCAATTCACCTTAAACTTAATTGTTTCCTTTTTTAATAACTGAAGACAGATATTTGAAGGGGACTCTCTGCTGTGAATAATGTATACTAGAACAAGATTTTGCTTTGTCATTATATGTATCTGACATTTGTTAAGTATTTAATTTCTGTCTTTTTAAAATTTATCCAACACTTCAGAATAAATAAAAGCCTTGAACAGATTAGATTTGATTCTTGCTTCCTCCTTTTGTGTCCCAGACTTGGTGTTTAAAATTGAGCTTTTCCTGGAGATTTTTAGAATGTCTAATAGAAATCAAGGCTTTAAACACATTTAATGTCCTTTGACTTCACATTCCACTTCATCATTTAATTTTGGGGAGATAAAAAGAAAAACAACTTTGTACCTCATTTGGCACTAAGACAATAAAATCTTAACTTATTTGGGAGAGTATTGGTCAGGATCTACATGATATGTCGGAACCATATTGAAAACATATTTGAAACAAAAAATGATTTTATTATCTGGTATGTGTTTTTACATTTTTTCACTGATCAATTGATTTTAAAGACCTGCTCAGTGATTAGGTTAAAAATTCTTTTAGTTTTAAAATATTATTATGTTAAGTGGTGTATCTGCAGAACTCTTCTTTGAAAGGTATAATTTAACCAAACACTATATATAAAAAAATAAGTGGAAAGTCTTGCAAAAATTTACCACATAAGAATCTTGGCAGTATTTTTGGCTGAGTTCATGTATGTTTTTCACTGTTCACTACTTGTGCCTGACAATAACTGTTTGCTTTATTTGCTTCTACCAATTATTTCAAATATTTAAAACTTTCTCTTTGCTTGAAGCTAGTGAAGACCAGATAAGTCTCTTCCTGGCCAAGAAAATTCTCTTTTCAGGGGACATTATGTCAATTGTCCTTGGATTAGATGACATGTTCTGGGCTCAATTAAACTGTGAGGGAAATAAGACTGTAAATTGAGTACTATTCCTTATTCCTGCTTAATACCTTATTAGCATTTCATTTAAAAAAAAAATTCACCGGTGTATCATGGTCTGGTTCTGAGTTTGAATATTAGTGTTATGTTCTTATTGAACCTGTATCTTGTAAGAAAAGCAGGAGCACTTTTTTCACTCAACAGAAGAACATCTTTTTCAAAACTGAAAGTTGGTAATATGAATCCTTTTGTCGTTATTTAGGTCATGAGATGTCATCCTCAAAACCTCTCCTATCTGTGAGAATTCGATGTTCAAGAACAATTAAAATTTATGAATCTGTGGTGTGATTCACTATGCAGTCTGTCTTTGACTCTGGTGTGGTAAATGAAAAGAAAAGGTTTTCCACAGATTTCAAATTTACTGTTGAATGTGGCACTGTTGGATTTGTCTCTGTTTCTTTGGTCTTCTGGATCTGCTAGCACTCCATGTTCTCACTTAAAATCTTGTGGTGCTGTGCTGTCTTCACAAGACAGTACCTTCAGTTTCCCAGTAAGTATCTTTCCATCAGTAGTAATGACATCTTTTCTGGAGCTAGGACTCCAAAAGTTCTTTTTCTTGAACTTGTGATTGACTGAAATGCATGTTCAGTTTTCCAGTTTTGTCTTTCTCTTCATGAACTGATCTCTTTGATCCTGAAATCAATGAGGGACAATAGCACAGTGGCAATTAGATTTGTTTGTTTGGTTGGTTGGTTTTTTGTTTGTTTTGCCATGTAACATGAACAAATACGCTGTCTCTGGCATGTGTAATATTCTTTTGCCGGAGGGCTAACTGGAATGAGAGTTTCAAGAAAAGCATCACCACCCACTACTAGATTATTTCTGTCTCTTCTTTCTCAGTTGAGGGTTTATTTTAATTTTAATACTATATGGTAAATTTCTACCTTGATTATTGGTACCAATCAATGTAGAACCTAGTATCCTAATTTCTACCTTGAAGACAGCCATAGTTTCCCTCCATGTCTTCCTTGTCTACCTTGGAAAGTGTCCCGAGATCTTGTCATCTACTCCTGAGACTTTATCCTGGAGTATTAATGATTGGGAGAAAAAGCAAGTCTATTTAGCAGCTGGGGCAGCCTGCTGACCAATATGATCTATATTCCTCTGAAGAGACTTTTCTCAAAAATTTGCGTTTCTGGGCTTCCTTCACCTCATTCCAGACAACAAAAGTTGATTTATAGCACGTAAAATTTTTATTTTCATTTAGAGCTGGAGTTGATGTGCTTTATAGACTCATAAAGTAAGCAAGGCCAGGACAATTACTGGAAGTAATGGCAGTTATAAATTGACTTATTTGGGACTAGTGTAATAGTGGATTACTTTTATGTCACTGTTTTACGGTTAGGACACCATGATAGACTTAACTATTTCTAAGCATATGTAGTGAGACAGAAGGTGAGTACGTACAAGGCTTTATGATAGCCATTAAAGGTTATGAGATTTTGCACATTATATTTGTGACTTCAGTAATTCTCTTTACATTTGACCTGATTGCTGTATTTCTTGTTGCACAATATAAAGTCCAGGAAGCCAACGTGGGTTGGTTGGTTTTCTTTTTTTTGATATGAACAACAGTAAAACTGTACCTAGACATTTTCCTTTAAAAGGTTGGATTAAATGAAAGTGATGGAAGAAAATTCCCTTGTAAGAATTTACCAAAACACCAAGTCTAAAAAATTGCAATTGATTTCAGCCCAAACTTGCATACTGAAGTGGCAGAAAAAGGATTACAACTTTTCAGTTTCATTCAATTCTAGCCAACAATTTTTGTAATGACATGCATTAATTTATAATTTTCCTCTGCAAGGAGTTTTTACATTATTATTTTGTATGGTTTTGAAAGTATCTGAGAGTGAGAAAATGTAGAATCTCATCCCCCCAGCACTAGGGTACTTAAGTGTATATTTTTCTGAAATATGATTACACAGTCCAGTTGGTTTTCTAGAAAACCTGAGGACATTTGTTGCTTAAGCTTCTCTGTGCATATGTGCGTATGAACATATTACAACATATAAGATAATATGTTAATAAATATTATAATTCTTCGTGTTTTACAGAAAGTAGTAATAATAAACCATAGTGCTCGTGTCAGACTCAAATAATAATAAATTTGAACACCCAAATAAAATATACTGAAGAACACTTTCTAGTCACCCATTTGTAGGTTTGAGTTTCCATGATAGCTTTTCTGTGTTTTGTTATGATGCTAATGAAATAAGTATGATGCTCTCAAGTGAGAGGGCATGCAAGTGAGACGTGATAAAAAAGACTCAGCTGCACTGCAACATGAATATAATTAACCATTAAGTTAGTAGTTCAAAATATTTCTGTATGCATGTTTTCTCTAGGAAAAACATAGCATCTTCTTGAATGCTTTTTACTACTATATTGAAGCAATCCCTCTTTAATTATGTGCAAATATTGACTACACGTTTATAGTGAATTTAAAATTTGAGCATAAATAAGAGTAGATACTTCTCCTTTGAAGTATTAGAGGCCTAGATACTTTTCTTAACACTACAAATATTTAAAACGTATTTAATTATATATGTTAGGTGAAAACCATGTAGCAGTTAGATAAAATTTATTTTTATACTGTTGGTAATCTGAGTTTTACTGCCTGCTGAGGGAAGAGAGCAGAAATCAAAATAGCATAAATTTACCTTAGGTATTTGAAGTGGAATACATTCTATGCAGATTTTAAATAGAAGTATCTGTGAAGGTGTGTGTGTTCAGTTAACAAAGGTTTATGAATGAAAAGGAGTAAGCTTTATTCCAAGATCAAAATGTCTTGGAAGTCTAATCTACCATTATGAAATGTAGTGCACTACTTAGAAGTTAAGCACTCACAATACAGTGCTATGAATTAGAAAAGCTGATTACATGACTCTGGCACGTATTCTGAGATGACAGGTAATCACTTATTTCAATATAAAGCAGATTGGTTTTGACAATATTCTGTTGTAAACTTGCTCTATTCTGTGTTGTAATGAATCCCTAGGAATGTTGGGTCTTGAGTGGCAAGTTACTCCTTGGAGACCTGTTTTCCAAGGTCTTTGAGAAAGAAGTAGCAGCTGTCAAACACCTCAAATGCCACTGTGTTAGGTGGAGGGGCCAAGGTTTTGGTAGCACTGGGAGCCTGCAGGAGCAGCGCATTGCTTCCCTCCCCTGAACTTGAAGTGGTTCTTTTCTCTAACCTATTGAGGTTCCCTGAATGGCTACAAACCCTTTTGATGTGTTGGCAACTTCTCCCAGTTCTGTGTTATCTGCAAAGGTGTTGCAGGTGCACTCTCTTCCCTTCACGTGGGTCACTAACGAGGAGGTTGAACTGTGCTGGCCCCATTAAGGACTCCTGGAGCACATAACTAGTGACTGGCCTCCTGCTGGACTTTGTGCCACTGACCATCACCTTCTGGGCCTGGCAGTTCAGCCAGTTTCCAACCTGCCCCACCATTCACTAATCTAATTTGTATTTCATCATTTTTTCAGTGAGCACTTTATAAGAGACAGTGCTGCATGCCTTGCTGAAGTCAGGATAAATAGCAACTGCTCTTCCCTCATGCACCAGGCCAAGCCATCATTTGTTACACTGAAGAAGGCTACGAGGCTGACCAAGCATCCTCTTCAGTTTTATTATTAATCTGCTCTGTCTGCTGGTGCAATTTTCTTCTGTTTCTTTCTTCACATATATATGTATTTTTTTTGGTGGAGGTAGAAAGCCTCCTGAAATTATTTTTTATATCAGTACTATTTTCTTGAGCCTTGGCTGAAATGGTAGGTTTCATTTTAAAAATAAAAATATCGAACATATAAAGGTTAACATAATTTTACATTTGCTGAAGCTAATGGAAATCAATGAAATGATGTAAACACCACTATACCGAGTCGTAAATACCATCTAGTAGAGGTATGAATTAATAGATTTAATGGAAATAAGTGAATGGATGGCAGCTTTAGTACTCTCCTGATAAAAGAAGGGATGGAGAGAGACATGCTTTGAAATCAAGTTTTGTAGCTGTTTTGGTGCAATGTGGAGGTTGCAAGACACTCACTTTATTTTCTCTGTTTTCTAACTTATGGCTTCTTTAAAGTAAAGAAAAATAACTAAAATTGAAATAGGTGAATAGCAAAATAAGAGATAATATCGGTCTCTTCAGGCTAGCACTGTTATCTAAACTTTTACTTTAACAAGGAGATTGTTCAGAAAGACATGAAAAAATAATATGCTAGTCAATCTAATGATTCATTCATAGATTTAAAATAAAAAAAAGAAAAAATGTTTGTCAAATAACTATTGCATGTTGTATAAATATAGAAATGTTACATCATAGCTGAAATATTTGTTATGATAATTGGCCTTTTGGTCTCAAAATTATTTGCTTCTATCAGAATAAAATGGACAGGAAGTGAATTCAGTCAATCTTCCTCCTTCATTGTGTGTGAAAAATAACAAACACAGATAGGGAATGAAGAGTCACTCTTAATATCATCAGTACACTGGACTTGCTGGTTGTTATGTGTCTGATAGAAATATAGAAATGTGAGAAATCAGAGAGTTCCCTCAACGGATCATAAATATATTGTGACATTCTGTAAAGGAGATGCATCCATCCAATAATGCTTCCTTTTATTTTTTTTTAATACAGAGCGTAGAAAAAACCCTGTTCCATATAAGAAATTAACACGGTGCAGTAAAATATAATAATCTATGTACAATTAAATTTTAGGGTTGTCTTTCAACATTCAGAAATGAGTGTTGTAAAATCAAAGGGTCTCACAGGTGGCTCTGAAACTTCCAAATTGTTGCTTGAATATCGTGTTCCTAGCTTTGGCCTTAAAATGGTCACTGAATTCACTACAATGGAGATAACAGGTAGTGATAAGACTGAAAGTAAAGTTGGTTTATGATTTTGGGAATCATTTACGCTCTTGGAAGGAAAAGAGGATATATTAATAAACTAGTATTTCATAGAAAAGGAAGTAGATTTTATGAAGTATTGGAATAATAGAAGGGGTGGAACTGTACAGTATATAAAGATTGAGCTCTTACAGTGCACATTACCAAGTGTGGAAGCTCATCAGTTTTTAATAAGATAAATGAATTGAACTATAGGTGTAATATTAAATCCTAGGGTGGTGTTTGATTAGTTTGTGAAGGTGATTCTTTGATCTGCTCACCTGGGATCACAGGAGACTGAGATAGAAGTGCTTAGAGTGTTACTTAGCCGTTTTTTCAAAAATGAGGGGTCATTTGATGATTTTGATAATAGTCTTTCTACTATGTCCTAACACTTTAAATTGCTCTCCTTAGGAGAACTGAGCTTTTTAAAATCCAGATAAAATGATTGTGTGGGTTTTTTTACTTTTAATTTAAAAAAAAAAAAAATTTATTTTTTTATTTAGATGGTTTTGGAATCACAAAGTAATCTCTGAGGGGAACTGAGAGATCAATTGACCCTGTGAAAGTAAAAACCACATAAAAGAAAGTTTCTCGTTCTTTCATGCAGTTAACAAAACAAAAAATGGAATATTAAAAACCCCTTCCCAATAGGATGTCTCCTGCCTCAATACTCCTGGAAGAATTTATCTACTATGTTTAAAAAGCTGTAGCATTTGGAGACATTACATTGCTGTCTGATACCCAGGAATATCTTTCTGTGTTTCATATACTTTGGAGTTAGTGTATATACATAAATATAAACATAAATATATAATTTTATGCTAAATCCTGAAGAATTAACATCTAATCTTGGCTGTATTTTGTCTTCTTGAATAAAGAAGATACTTACATAATTTTGGGGGTTGTTTTGATAGTTTAAAATTTCTAAACTTTTTCTTATATGGCCTTCTTTTCCACATAATGCACAGAGCTGGACACAGTACTTCAGCTGGAAACTTACCAAAAGTAAGTAGTATGGAAGATCGTGCAGGAATTGAGGCATTTATGCACTTCATCTGTAGATTTTTCTTATTGAAGGAAAAGCATAGTGGTCTGTGTAGGTTTTTAACATGTTTGTTTAGGGGAAAACCATCTTTAAAGTGTCATTAATGAAAATGTTATGTTTAAAAACGAGTTTGATGTTAAAAAAAAATCACTTTTCCAAAGTTTCTGTTCTATGTGCTTTTAGAATTGTTTTTTTTTAGTTACTAGGAAAAATGTGTTAACATGAAGAAAAGTAGAAATGAGAATAAAGAACCAACATGTAAAATAGAAAGAGTTCTAATTATTGAGTATTAAAAATGTTTTGTGCTGGTCTACTTGATGACAGCTCTCCAAATACAAGTAGGCATGTGGATTTCAGTAGCTTAAGCAGTAATGTTTGCTCATGACGGTCTAGTAAAAGAATGGAGGATTAAATCCTCCATATTCTTATGTCATTCATACTTGTCATGAAATTGAAAGCTTAGGAAACACTTAACCCAGGATTGGAAAGTAATTTTTCCAAATGAATGCACAAGACCTTTGTACGGCAATGAAGTACAAAAAAGGTTAATATGATTAGAGCACATGTTTCTGAGATGGAAGCCACAGGCCTGTGCAGGTACACCTTAGAGTCAGTCCAAAGAATCTATGGAATGCCAATAGTTCTTTTGAACTGTCAGGTAAAGGAATTTCTCCTAACAAGTGTACTTGAGTTCCAACCCCACAGCAGGGGATTTGGAACTGGACAATATTTAAAGCTCCCTCCAACTCAAGCCGTTCCTGGCATCATTCTATGATTATGATAGGATTTTTTTCAAATGCAATTTTAAGGCTGGTGATACAAAGATGTACTTACTCATGTGTCATGGTCGTGTAAATCATGGAAGAGCTCGGTAGAAGAATGTGGTGGAAGGAGTGGTAATTTGCATGATGGCATCTAGGAAATAATGCTCATNTAGAGTGTTACTTAGCCGTTTTTTCAAAAATGAGGGGTCATTTGATGATTTTGATAATAGTCTTTCTACTATGTCCTAACACTTTAAATTGCTCTCCTTAGGAGAACTGAGCTTTTTAAAATCCAGATAAAATGATTGTGTGGGTTTTTTTACTTTTAATTTAAAAAAAAAAAAAATTTATTTTTTTATTTAGATGGTTTTGGAATCACAAAGTAATCTCTGAGGGGAACTGAGAGATCAATTGACCCTGTGAAAGTAAAAACCACATAAAAGAAAGTTTCTCGTTCTTTCATGCAGTTAACAAAACAAAAAATGGAATATTAAAAACCCCTTCCCAATAGGATGTCTCCTGCCTCAATACTCCTGGAAGAATTTATCTACTATGTTTAAAAAGCTGTAGCATTTGGAGACATTACATTGCTATCTGATACCCAGGAATATCTTTCTGTGTTTCATATACTTTGGAGTTAGTGTATATACATAAATATAAACATAAATATATAATTTTATGCTAAATCCTGAAGAATTAACATCTAATCTTGGCTGTATTTTGTCTTCTTGAATAAAGAAGATACTTACATAATTTTGGGGGTTGTTTTGATAGTTTAAAATTTCTAAACTTTTTCTTATATGGCCTTCTTTTCCACATAATGCACAGAGCTGGACACAGTACTTCAGCTGGAAACTTACCAAAAGTAAGTAGTATGGAAGATCGTGCAGGAATTGAGGCATTTATGCACTTCATCTGTAGATTTTTCTTATTGAAGGAAAAGCATAGTGGTCTGTGTAGGTTTTTAACATGTTTGTTTAGGGGAAAACCATCTTTAAAGTGTCATTAATGAAAATGTTATGTTTAAAAACGAGTTTGATGTTAAAAAAAAATCACTTTTCCAAAGTTTCTGTTCTATGTGCTTTTAGAATTGTTTTTTTTTAGTTACTAGGAAAAATGTGTTAACATGAAGAAAAGTAGAAATGAGAATAAAGAACCAACATGTAAAATAGAAAGAGTTCTAATTATTGAGTATTAAAAATGTTTTGTGCTGGTCTACTTGATGACAGCTCTCCAAATACAAGTAGGCATGTGGATTTCAGTAGCTTAAGCAGTAATGTTTGCTCATGACGGTCTAGTAAAAGAATGGAGGATTAAATCCTCCATATTCTTATGTCATTCATACTTGTCATGAAATTGAAAGCTTAGGAAACACTTAACCCAGGATTGGAAAGTAATTTTTCCAAATGAATGCACAAGACCTTTGTACGGCAATGAAGTACAAAAAAGGTTAATATGATTAGAGCACATGTTTCTGAGATGGAAGCCACAGGCCTGTGCAGGTACAGCTTAGAGTCAGTCCAAAGAATCTATGGAATGCCAATAGTTCTTTTGAACTGTCAGGTAAAGGAATTTCTCCTAACAAGTGTACTTGAGTTCCAACCCCACAGCAGGGGATTTGGAACTGGACAATATTTAAAGCTCCCTCCAACTCAAGCCGTTCCTGGCATCATTCTATGATTATGATAGGATTTTTTTCAAATGCAATTTTAAGGCTGGTGATACAAAGATGTACTTACTCATGTGTCATGGTCGTGTAAATCATGGAAGAGCTCGGTAGAAGAATGTGGTGGAAGGAGTGGTAATTTGCATGATGGCATCTAGGAAATAATGCTCATTTCTCTTCCAGAAAACTCTTAGTAAGTCCCTTTCTCCAAAGTTTCTTGCAATAAAATACACCTATACTATTAAAAAGTATGGAGGAAAATATTTAAGAAATTTATACATTTTTCCTTTTTTCTTTTTTTGGAGAGGGTTTTGAGGAGAGAAGAGATTGCAATATGGAGGGGGGATGTCATCATTTGGGGGAAAAAATGTCCAAAAGCACACCTTAAATTTGATAATCTGGTTCAGACTAGCTATCCATTTCCTTCTGCATTTAAAAAGTTTAATTAGAAGTACTTATTTGAATAGTGTCATTTTTATATTTGATTGTTAGAAAATTTAGTAGACTACTGCTGATGAGTCATGTAAACGGTGGCAATTACATTAAATATGTGTGCTAGAATCAGTAAAGCAACTGATTGCATTATTATTGTATAACCTTGTAAATACTGTTATCCTCACAATTGAATTTTTAATGTTAATTTCTGTTATCCTTCTGATTTCCCAGTGTAATTTGGAGTCTCTGCTACAGGTAAAAAAAGTATATTTAAATGCCTAACACTTGTCAGACTAGCAGTTGCTACAATTTGTTTTATTCTTGACTGATTATTACTTTAGTCAGATGGCAGAATGTACATAATTTCACGTGTTTCTCTTCTTCAGAAGGAACTGCAGGGTACAGCTCTTTACTGGAGACTTCTTCTTTTTACCAAGAAACAGTGAAACTTTCCTATTCCCCCTCCACTCTTTCACTTAGATTTTTATTTACTTCCTTGTGTTTAGAAAGAACAAAAATATTTGAAAGGTCTTTTCCAACTCTGGATGGTTTTTTTTTTCTCAAACCTTTTTATGACATCTTGAGTTTTATTTGTCATTCTTCATCCCTCTGCTCCTCTTACACATCTTTTTACTTTCTTTCTCTGCTGGTTTGTTCACAGGAACGTCTTTTAGCATCACTGTGACTGGAATGCCAAAGATTTGTTCAGTGAAACTATATGTTTAAATACTTAAAGGGAATGATTAGAAAAATGAATGAACTTCTTTATTTCTTAAAGAAACTCCACCCCAAACTATCACATTTTGAAATGTAGAACTTTCCTCTTAAATGAGTATAAACCTGGAAGCTAAAGGTTATGCAGTGGTGTATTTTCATACATTTTAGAAGATAAAATATTCAAATTCTTCTGAGATACAATATCTTCATGCTTCCCTAAACTCCCAGCACCTATTTTGCAAAGTTTTCTTTTAGTGCCAGAAATTTCTTTGGTCAAAAAAAATTCTCATTTTTTCTCTCCTTTGCTAACCAAGAAAAAAAGTCTGTAATTCTTATAATTATTCAGGAAACCAAGGGTCTGCCATAAGGCCTTTATTGTCTAAGTGTTACAAATTCTCCTTCTGACAATGAGCATGCTGCTGTTCTGCTGCTGTTCCTAGTGTTACATGTATTTTGACCAGGGTGGCCTTGCCATGTAGTTACTTAAACTCATATTGCTCATACCTGAAGATTTAGAGATTTTAACTCTTCTAAAGGTTTGATGCATGATTGTTCTCTTCCACATCTTCTCACAGTGTGGTGAATCTGTTGTTATTCTGTTTTGAGAAAAATATATCTTTTATTTCAATAGTTTTGTTTTGCTGTAGAAAAGGTGGGTATCAGTTTTGTATCAATGTAGTTCCCCTGCACTTCAGTCCTTTTTTCTATTCTTTTTCACTTTGCTTCATGTTTCTGTTCTGAAAGCTGTCACTCTTAATTCAAAATGGTCATCCCAAATTTTGCCCAGTTCTACCACTTAACAGGACTTTCACTCCAGAGAGTTATACCAATGGAATGTAGAGAAGTGTGTGCATAACCAGAATAATAGCTAAGCTGTTTGTAAAGTAACTCATAACTGCATTTACGAGGGAGATCATCTTGTTCTATGATACAATCTTGGCCATATGTCTCACTTAAGCAGCACTGCAAAAATGAAGATACTTCAGGTGAAATCAGGTGAAACGCTTCACTTTAAAATCAGAGTAAAATCTCTGGAATGGTCTATGGAGATGCATAAGGGAGCAAGTTTGGTGTTCATAGCAAGCTTAGTAAAGCTGTATTTGAGCACCTGCATTCTAATTGTTGCTCATTAACTTCACCTCTGTAGGAGAAATGGTAGCCTTACCAGGTAGACCACCTAGTTTAAGATGAAAATAGCTTTTCATAGAGAAGAATATGAATGCAACCATATGACATAACTGCTGGGAATGACAGCTGAGGTGGTTGAATAAAAGTTCCTTCCATACAGCTTTATGTGTGAAACTTGATTTTAAAAGAGAGTTTTAGGTTGAAAAGATTCATTTGAACTTATAATTAATGCTAGCAGTAAATGGTTCTGATTCTAAGCTGTGTGATGCAGTTAGCATGAGTAAGTGCCTGTGATAGCAAATGCTCTTCTTTCTTGTAACTGAGCCATGAGTCATTAGAATTATGGTGTGCTATAAAACTTAATTAGCATTAAAGTATTCTCTCAGGTGATATACATTTTAACAATCCTGTATTAATAGTCACATCCCACAAGTCCATTACAGATTTCATGGTTTAATTATCTCTTCCCAGTGTTTAGAACCTGTCTGGATTTGTCCATTCTTTGGAAATGAGTGGCAAATTTGTCCAAGTTTTAGTAAGTTTCCACATGAAGTAGTTTTGGATCCTGTTAATATCTGTCTAAATTTTGGCTGTCTGGGCAAACAGATAGTCAGGAACAGCCAGCATGGACTTATAAAGGCTAAATCATGCTTGATGTAATTACTTTCTACGTTGAAATGAGGAAGAGGAAGCAGAAAGAATAGTGCATGCAATATACCTTAATTTTAGTTAGATTTCTTACGCCATCTGCCACATTATTTTCACTTGGAAGCTCATGAAGTATGTACTAGAAATAAAGATAATTAAGTGGACTGAACATTGGCTGGATCTTCATATTTAAAATGTAGCAATCATTGGTTGAACATTTTTTTTGGTTCCTGGTAAGAAGCGGAGTGCTCTTGGGGTCAGTACTGGAGCCCAGGTAATTGAATATCTTTATCACTGATCTGTGTCATGACACAGAGCGCACTTTTATCAGATCTGTTGATGACAGCAAATGGGGTGAAATGACTGACATACTGAACTCTAAAACTTTAATCCAGAGAGGCTTGGGAAAAGTGAAATATATCAATTTCAGCACAAAAGAAATGCAAAGGTCGGTACCAGCAGTAGAATAATCTGTGCATTACAGGCTGATAACTGACTGTGGAAGACACAGGGCTGTTGGAAAGGAACTGGATATCCTTGTAGGTGTCAAGCTGAATATGAGTGAGCAAGGTATTTTCATCCTAAGGAAGGCAAACCATGCACTGCAGCTCCTTAGGGTGAGCCTGGCTAATGCCTTTGAAGGAAGTCACTCTCTGCCTGATGCTGATGAAGACACACAGCGACTGCTATGTCCAGGTGTGGCTCCCTGCTTTAAGCACAGTGTTGAGTAGCTGGAGAGGGTCCACTGGAGGGCTACTTCAGTGATTTGGGGTACACATGTCCCACGAGGAGAGGCTGAGGAAAGTGGGCTTGTTTATTCCACTGAAGAGGAGCATACAAGGATGGCCTATAGCTACTTGAAAATGTAAAAAAGGTGGTGGACATAAACTCTCAGGCAAGTGATAATCGAGAGACAATACTCTCAGGTTGCATCTTGGGAAGTTCATGCTGAACATCAGGAGAAAACATTTACATAGTAGACTAGTGGTGCTGTGGAACAGGTATCAAGTGGTATCTTGATCCTAGAGCTTTTCAAGACTTTGGTAGATAAAGCAACTGTTGGCTTGAATTGTTGATGGACTAACTGAACAGGAGACTGGACTAAAGGTGCCTTCAAATAATTATTTTATGATTACAGGATTTTTATTTCCATTGCTACTAATACAGCCAACGACAAAAAATGTTTTAAAATGGTATGATCAGAGATAACTCTGCCCACAGTATTCCTAGTCAAAGCTGTCTCTGTTAATGGGCTGTTGATTCATCAAATTAAGAAGTCGGGAAACATTGCTCATAGTTATGATTTGAGATCTCTTACATCAGTTATATTTTTAAAGACTTTTTCAAAACCAGAATTGCTATTAGTAGAACATAGTTCTGCAGCTGAAATCAGTGGAATCCCTCCCCATTTTATCTTTTTTCCCTCCTTCTACCTCTGTCAGCTTTCGGTCACATTAAGTCTGAAACACTCACTAATGCCATAATTTTGGCAGAAGCTCCTCAACGCATCACAGAAAAAAAGTAAAAACGAAACATTTAAAAGGTTGTATATGTTTATTTTTAACTGAAAGTTTGATGCAGATAAAGACTAGATTAAAGACTGAGATAAAATACAAAATCATTCCATATGAATAGATTTACCCTACATGGCCAACAAGAAAAAAAAAAAAGATCCTGCAGGCTGCTTTAGGTAGAAAGGTGAAGGACAGCTAGGTTACAGTGCTAGATCCCAGGGCAATGTAAAAATTCTCCCATTGATCTCTACTGCTGCTGGTCAGGGTACAGCACATGCTTTGCCCGCCTCCTCAACAGCTGGGTTGTAGCCCAGATACAGTATTACTGAGATAAGACTGTAGCTGGGCTACAACCATTTCTTAGGACATTTCTTCAGAGTAGAACGAGGCCTCTGCTTGTCCCAACAAACAGCTGCTAAATTTCACTGCTGCTATGCTATTTCCTCTGTATCAAAGTTTTTCAATGAACCTCGTTCTGGTCAGTCACTAGAAGAACAGAGTGACACCTTTTGAACTTGATATTCACCTTCTTACTCTTATGTGCAGAGCATGTGAAAGTAAGTGCTATTTGTTCCTGGATAGCTTGGAGACACTGTAGGGTGGAAAAACAACTGCTTTACTATTTATGTCAATCATAACACCTATGGATATGAGCGAGCTGCAGTATTGATCAGTTCAGACTACTTCCATCAATACAATATTAAAATGTATTGCAAGCACTCAATGTAATATTAATGACAATCAATAACAAACAGGTTTCAGAATGCATTTGAAAAGTCTTTCTGGGCTGTAATCACCGCTTTTGTGTGGCCAGCCATTGGAGGATGTAGAAGAGGGCTCTGGAAGGCCTTAAGGTATCTTCCTGCATGTGGAAATTGTCAAGTAATATGACATACACATGGTACTATTGTATGCTTACTGTTCCACACGGATTACTAATTACTTTCCACTACAAAGCAGTTGTAAAATATGCTATAATTTTCCCATGAATATCGTATTTACTTCATCGCAATTTTCGGTTTTCTTCAAGCTCCGGTAGCTTCTACAATTCAGGTAATGATTCTTATGACTCCATTTTCAGCTTCAGAAACCATAGTTTTGCATTCATACTTCACAAACAGAGACAATTCATTCATATCTTAACCTCATTTCAGAATGAGTATGGGCAGAATGCAGAAAAAACGCATTAAATACTGATGGCCAAATATGCCCCTTTAACAGTCATTTCGAAAAAGGAAAATTCCAATCTTCTTCAGAACCTATATTTCCACTTTAAAACCCTTTACAGAGATAACTGAAATTAGCTACTTTGGTGGAAATCAAATATTCTTTTGGTTCTTGTCATATTTTGTACACTGCTGTTTAAAGGTGGGGAATAGGGATGATTTCTTCAAAATCTCAGTAATCCAATTTCTTTTTCTTCAGAATAACTTGTCTTGATTTTTTTCACTGTTGTTCTTCATTATGTGAATTCCATGCAGTTATGCAGTGCCCTAGGTGGTTATTCACATGGGAAAAAAAAGGGAAAATATAGATTTACAATAGGAACAGGTGTTTCATGAATCCTGTGGCTAATTTTCCTTGTTTTTCTGAGTGAATTAAATCTGTTGAAACCTTTGAAAAATTATGGGTTGAGCTTCCTTCAACATAGGAAAAAATGAAATCTACAAAGAGAATTTTTGAATTTGGTATGTTCCTCCTGTGTTCTGATTGACTTTGGCTATGAGTTTTGCAGGTTTGTGTGTTATAAAGCAGAGAAAGCAAGGGATTTTTTCCTTCAAGTACTTTAATTGCCGTTAAGGTAGGCAGCTTGGTAGACCTTAATGGCTGGAAACAGTCATGTGAGTTGAAAAGTTGCTTAGAACATGTTCAACAAAAGAAGCTGAATGACAACTGTCCCCGTGCTCTGTTATATGGTCATCACTATTGTAAGTGATATTGGACACGAGCAACCACACTGACCACAGTGTAATGTGATACAAAGTAAATGATAGTGCGGCTAGGACATGAGTTTTCTGTCATCCTGAAACTAAATCTAAGCTAAGACTGAATATTCCAAAAGATTTTGAATATGAGCCAAAACATTTTTAGAGATGTCATGCCACTTGTCAATTAAAGTCTCAGAATTTTTAGCATTAATTCCAGGATATGAGTTTTTATTTCAGCGTCATTCTTTCTTTAAGTAGTATACCTCCCTTTAAAAGGGTATCCCATTTTGTCTTGACTTTGGATCTGTTGGTTGTGCAATGGAATTCTCTCAACCTGTGCCATTAGATTTCTGCCTCATCTCATAAAGTGCTTATATTTGAACAGTAAAAATGAGTATGATCGAGTTTCGTGGCTAGGGGATCATGTAGGGAAGTGGGAGATTTGGATATCCAGTTACTTATTGATTAGACATTCACAGAAAATTGAACCATACCAACAGGAAAGATGAGATGAACAGTTTCCTGAGAGGGAGAAAATGAAGATTCTAATAATTTTTGGCAGTGGAAGAAACCAATGTGAATCACGTGTGCATTTTATTGACCCTGTGCCATTAAGCTTTTATGTGAATCAACATTTCAATACCTTTTTTAAAAAAAATGTTGAAAACTCAAAAAAAAAAAAATCAGTAGACCTTTTCTTTAGTTCCAACCTATTTTCTAGAAAACTGAAGCAAAATTAAAATAAAGCCAAGTCCATCAGAAAAGTTAAGGATGTGCTTGCTATAGGGAGAGTTGTGCTTAATCTTGATTTGCATGCTTTTTGAATCTAAATCTAACTTTCTAGCAAACTGTTATTTTTTAGTACATGTAAAACTGGTCAGAGTCCATTCTGCCTCTTTCCTACAAATTCTTATTATGTGTAAAAACTAACCACCTTTGTGCCAAGATAGACACCTAACTTGTATAGATATACAAAATCTCTATCAAGTAGACCTTTTCTGCGTGCCATGTATTCCCACCTGGGTAATTGTAGCTTCTTTTGCCATGTCTGCAGAGTAGAGGAAAACAACAAACAAAGAATCCCGTCCCATGGAGGGTTGGCTAGTGTTTGTTCTGCTTAATAACTTTGAGATGTTTTCAGAAATCATTCTATCAAAGGGTTGTCAAACAACTCTTCTCAAAAGAGCAATTATCCAGATGTAGTGCTGTAGATTCTCTCTAGGCATCTTCAGGCTTGTTTCCAGTCTAATAATTTGACATCAATACATCCTATTCTGTCATTTAGTGTAATGCTGCCACTAAACTAGCTACCAACTTGAGGAAACAAATAAACTGTAAGTTACCCACACCCATGATGTACTTAAAAGCTTTGTGGAAAAATGGAGAGCACATAAGAAATCAGCCATTAGGAACTACTATTGTAAAACATATAAAATATTTATAGAACCATTAAATAGTTCTTAATGCTATAAAAATGCTGTTAGGAAAAAATTAAATTTAAGTAAAAAATTACTGGCATTCATACAGATGTAAAACTAAGTCTTTAATATCTGGGATGACAAAAACTTTGGTTCATAGTTTAAGACAGAAAGACTATGAATGAGACAAATGAATAAATATTTGAACAGTTTTGCTGTATGGAATACTCATGTATTCCACACTCATTCCTCCAATTCCCTTGAATATTCACTTTTCAGGTTTGCGTACTATATCAATGAGACTAAAAAATCAAATTACTACCAAAAATTCGTTGAAAATCTTTTTATGGAGAGAATTCATAGGCAAACCCTTGTAAAAGCAACATCAGAGAGAAGGTCTAGTATATTTGTCATGAATTAAAATGGTTGAAGTGTCAGAGTTTATGGTCCCACTCATCTTTTTGCTAAATGATAACCCTTTCTCCCTAGAGGTTTGTTATCATGGTATAGATAAACTATTTAGCTCTTATATATTAGTATACGAGGATATGTAATATACCTATTTATAAAATATTTATGGAAGGCACAATTTTATTTCTATACCAAACTTTTGTTCTGCGTTATCATTGAAATAATTCAGAGTGAAATAGAGGTTAATAAGTAAAACAATTTGGTGTACGAAAATGCAATACAGGCATTAATATCTTTAACAGCAAAAAAATATTTTGACCAGCCCATATAGAGATTTGGATATCTATGCAAATAAATCCCCTAGTTTATTTGGAAAATGGTCTGTGTTTTATTTCTGAAACTTTTTTTAGACTGCTTTTTATCTAGTCTAAAATCTGGAAACTGAAATATGTATGTTAATATTAGAATCAGTAAATGGGCAGGTTAAGTGTTTCACAAAGGAAAAAAAAGGAAAAGCCTCTTTTTGTGACTTTTACTTTTGAGAAGAAAGATCACTTGGGTATCAATAGGAGACCAGATACTGTTTTCTTAAGTAAACTTCAAAGAATTTTGGATTCAACGAGGTTCTTTGAATTGCTCCATTAACTTTTTGTTTCTGTTTATCATTATCTTTGTGTTGGTACTTTCAAGGTATTCTTCATTAGTGAATCATGTTTTAGAATATAAGCATGCAGGAATTCACAGTTTTTATCACTGAAGTAGCAAAATACAGCTGTATTTTTTCTCATATTTTTCTGGTTTTGTTTCAATGCATATTTTAGTTTTTTCCTTCTACTTTTAATTCCTCTCTTTTTGGGGAGGATGCCTGTTGGACTGCTTCAAACTAGGTACCTGAGAGGGATTTAATGTTTCAGATGTTATTTTATGTTTTGCTTCTGCCAGTGTAGGTGGTATTCTTGTCCCTTTAGAAATGATCTCTGCAACTGTTGAAGTTATTGTACAGATGTAGCTTTATTAAAATGATAAAAAAAGGGCATACTCTTGGGTTTCTAATATAGTTCCTGCCTTTTCTTCAGGGTTGTGTGCAGCTGGATTGAGGCTTGTAGTCCCTTTCCTGCCTCATCAGATGGCACTTACAGCCTGTTCTATGAAAAATATCTTCTGTTTATTTCAATGAAAACCAATTTTTTTCATTATCTTTGGATTTTGTATTTTTTTTTATAAGGATGCACTGAAAGCAGCATGCATGATGATGAACCACAAAATAAATCAGTTGGTCATCTAATTCCCTTCCCTAGGGATGGGATGGTACTGAGCCCCTAAAATCACTTAATTAGATAGTGATACACATGTGGTTGTCATTTGCAGTATTTAAAGCAAAAATAATAACAGAGAAAAATCATTCACCTGTACTGAGCCTTGTGTAATTATACAGTGCAGTTCTTTCTACCTTGATTAATAACCTTGACAGCAACAATTTGGCCAGATAGTAAAATCTAGTCATAATGGAGCAATTTTTAAATTTAAAATCTGTATTCTTAAAAAGATGATGCTTCAGGTTTTATAGTACAGAAGTATGTAGATTCTTTTGAAATATTCTATTAATTATATTCAAAATCTAAAATGCATAATCAAAGCTGGTTTGTTTCTATAAGTCTTGGGAAATGCTGATCAACAGAACAGGTGAATTAACAATACTCTCTTCTATGCAGAATATGTGCAAAACAATGTAAATATTAGATTTCGTACAAAGTATTTAGAATTGAATGCAATGTCAGAGGCTGTATTTTTGTGAATGATGTGGTGAGGTTTGCTAGCTCAGAAATGCTTGCAGTGGTTATGGATTTTCACTGAACCATAAGCAATGTCATTTTGAACTAGAAGAGCCCAAGAATTTATGGAAGCTGGTAGTTACCAAACATGCCTCCATGCCTTTTTCTGAAGCTATAAAGCAAAACTCCACCCATCATGATGAAGTTTCCAAAATTAAAAGCCTTGAGAAGCTTTCCAGGTAGACCTCAAAAATAAAAATTTTAAAAGGTAGGCACAGGAAAAAGCTCCACAGACACTATGGGTGATTGTCTGAGT
This sequence comes from Pachycephala philippinensis, assembly GCA_013397055.1. Classification (NCBI taxonomy): domain Eukaryota; kingdom Metazoa; phylum Chordata; class Aves; order Passeriformes; genus Pachycephala; species Pachycephala philippinensis. The sequence continues at coordinate 1,576,349 of VWZT01002845.1, forward strand.
GCCCAGAATGATGTTGTAGGCTTCCTTTTAGGTACTCATCAACTTTGGCAGAATTTTCCAGAATTCATCTAGCCTTTTCTAAAGGATTAGGCATGCTGCTAAGTCAAAGATTTTACACCATTAGATTGGAAAAATGATGAACTAGTTGCCTACTCAGGAACTCTAACATCTTTGGAATCACTTTCTGTGGAAACTGGAAAGGGTTAGGTTCTTGCACACTAAAGCAATAGTGTGTGAGAGCTGCACCGGAGGGAAGGTTACAGTGACTGAACAATCAAGCCTACGTAAAGTTTATAAGCTATGCTAGTGCTAATAGCATAAAGTGTTTATAAGCATAGCTAGTGCTATGTAGCCTTCCTTACTTGGGCTAACACCATCTGTCCTTTCTTCTCTCCCTGTTTCCTCAATCTGTTCTCTCAAAACACCTTGCAATTACCTGTGCTCAGTCATCTCAAGCAAGTTACCATCTTCTCCTTTTACAGAATTTTTAACCCAGTTTAGAGCACAGCAGCTAGAGCAAATGTAACAGGTATCTTCCCTCCTGCGGCAAGGCTACAACCTTCTAACATCAGATAAACAATGTTACAGTACACTAGAACACAGCAGATATTTATATAATTCATTTTATCACATTAGCAAAATTAAAAATGTTTATCAAGGTAAGCATAGGTACAAGAAATGTGTGTGTGATGTGTGACTAACTGAATCCTAGGGGTATATCTAAAAATGCATAAATATCTAAAAGAATCTGATCAGAGAAACTTGGGCTACTATGGTAACAGAGGGTAAAGGAGAAGACATCTAATAAAGCTATACAAAAATATCCAACCCTAAAAAAAGCCTATTAGAAGAGTCACTTAGCAGCCTTAGCTGTACTTTTCCAAGATGAATAAATAAGCAGACGTTTTCCCCCTTTCATGAATGCGTGTTTTGAAAACTTGTACCCAGTAATGTGAATGTTCTAGACTTGGCATTTCTGGAGATTAAGATTTCAGATACTGTCTCTTTGAGAGTTCAAGGACTCGATGATTTGATGAGATGTCTGTAACACCAATGTTCTTTGTGGACATCTATTTGGTGGACTTCACCTCTTTCACCTTCAGTCTTCCTGAGTATCAAGGACTGGAGTGATTTGCCAAAGTTGAGGACCTCGTGTGTTCCCATGTCTCAGACCTTGAAACTTAAGCAAAATATATATTGAAGGAACCAGAGATACACTTCAGAAGAAGAAATTCATCTATTCAGTCCCTGCAACAATAGTAGCTGTTATGACAGCTTGCACAGGATTTGACAGGTATGGTGCATGTATCCAGATAATTCTTCCTCTTCTTGCCCAGAGTGACAACAGCAGTTGACTGATACCTCCTGCCAACCACAGTTAAAAAAATAAGATTANTGGAAACCGTGTTTAGGAATTATTTATATACACTTTCTATTGGTCAGGCCTGTAGGTAATAACAGCTTCCTACTACTATCAAATGGAAAAAATTTTAACTGAGAGATGTAAAAAGGAAAGATCTGTAATGTATTGCTTAACATGTCATACATTACTTTTCAGTATGGAGAGAATTAACAAAATTGGTGGAAGTAACTCTTTATTTCTCACAAGTTTTGGCTAAATTGCAATATTCTTAGGACATTGAAATGATAATATACTCATGCTCCGTGGAGTTCTTATACTCTTTGCTCAAATAGTAATGACAATTAACAGGGAAAAAGAGACGTAAGCAGGTCCTGAGGACCTTCAAATAGATTTTATTTTGATGTTGGATGAGGGTGAGTCTTTCAGAAATCTAAACAGATGCCCATTGATTTAATTTGGGTTGTTTGTTACCAAATTTGTTGAAGGTGCTAATTCTAACTTCAGATTCAGCTTTGTGCCCACATGTTGGTAGAGAGTGAGGAAAAATGATTCAAATGGTGATTAAAAAGCAGCTATGAAAATCAAAACTGTATTTAAACTCTGCTCTCTAAATAATGAGAAGACTCTCTGAGCTTGTAATTAGAAATGTTATTATTTCAATGAATTAGTTCAATGAAAGGGGTTGAAGAAAATCTAAAGCAGGCAGCTTGCAGTCACCAAAACACTAGAAACCACCACTAAATCCAAAGGCTGCAAAACAGCATTGCTTGTTTGGCATGTTCCATACTCAGTATGATGTGAATGGATCTTTGCATCAGATGGATCCTTGCACTTGATATAACTAAAGGAAGTTGTGTTTAAGAAGGAAACTGGAAAGCAGTTTTTTTGCAAGACCAAGTAAGACAAATCTGCTGGAAGACAACCAGTTGTAGGAATGACTACACTGAGGTGTTAAATCTTTTGATATTGCCTGCATAAGACTAATAATTATCAGAAAAATCATCAAAAAGTTAGCATTTGTCCCTAACACCTCATCCATTGCTAACCTTAAAGTCCCAGTTTTCAGGGGACACATACAAAACTTGCCTTATTTGCTTCTAAAGTTCAGGAACTTGTTTGAGTTATGGATTTGTGTTTGCATGCAGATGGCTGACCCTGACCTGTGGCACCACTAACAAGGTAACAACATGAAGATTTTCAAGTTGCTGCAGGTTACAAAGGCAGACTGATGTTTGTGCAGATGACCCACCTTGACCTGTGGCATCACTAACAAGACAGTGACATGAAAATGTCAGGATACTGTAGACAACAAAAGCTGGGGCAGAATTAATACCAGCACAGAAATTAACAGGGTATCCATATCATAAATACCGGATCATGCTAGAAAATCAACCAAACTAGAGCTGCTGGAAAAAGGAGAAATGGGTATGTTCTGTATTTGGGGAGGGATGGAGGTGATACAGGAAAATTATTTGAGAGGTAGGATGAAAGGTACTATAGAGTTAAACAAACCTTTGGATAAGGGTGGTTTAAAAGTCCCTTGTTGAAAGTCCTGTATCTGATAAATGTAGTCTGGAGCAGGATGATACACCTGTTTTTTTCCAACCACACTTGTGTATGACTTCCAAGGTTGGAGGGGCCTGGGATGCTTTCCCCAGTGCTGACAAGCGAACACCTCGAGGGTATTTCTTGCCATCCTAACACTTATTCATTTTATAATACCTTGTAGTTTTCCCGAACTTCATCTTGGACTTCAGTGTTCCCCAGGTGATTGTGTACCCACCTGTCTAATGTGCTAAGAATCTTTTATGTTCCCTTACTATTTCTCTTTCCTGCTGGTACAAATAATCTTTTTTTTCAGCTTAATTAGTATAATCAAATTGAGCTCTGAGCAGTTCTTTGCAATGTATATATTGATATATTGATATATATATTTGTGTGTATATATATGATAAAAATATGACACTATATTAATATAGAAATAAATGGTGTAATATAATTTTACTTTATATAGTGTATATATATCTAATAATATATAAATATAATATAAACCAT
>VWZT01002846.1:0-13633 GCA_013397055.1 Pachycephala philippinensis
TAACAGAAAGATATTCCTCTGGATGGAGATATCAGGGATGTGTCATGGAAGAGATAAAGAACATTGCCCTACCTGGTTTTAACAGATGGTGATAGAATACATAGCTTTGGTTACATCTTACATTGTAACCTAAGACACACCAGTCGATCTCCTCCTCAGAGTCTCTGATACTTCTTAACCTTTCTGCCTCCTCTCTCAGCTCCACCACCAGTCTGAACAGATCGCCCACCTTGTCACACCTCACCCAGCTGTTGTCTCTACTGCTGTCCAATGACAGTGCCAGGCTCTGGCTCTCCCTGCAGCCTGAGACCTGGATAGCTGCATGCTTTTGTCCGTGTTGCCACATCCTTTCTGGTGACTGCAGAGGACATGAGTCCCCACTGAGTGGTTACCATACCCGGGCTCTTCCTGAGAGGGCATTTGACCACCACTTGAGCTCTGGAGCCAGTAGGGGGACTGAGCCCTTCCTGCGCGCCCTGCCGTGCAAACTGCTGCGCCCCGCCCTGTTTGCCCACCCTGTTCGCAGCGCTCCCTGGAGCCATTTGAATATGCCGAAGTCGCTGCTGCTGCTGTTGCCACTTACCGTGCCTTCTGACTTCCTCAAGTCTACCCAAAGATAAAAAGAACCACCTTATCTGTTGATGCAGTGTTATTTTTCAGCATGAGAAATACCAAATGAATACAATTAATAACAATCTTGTCAAATTTACTTAAATGTTTAGGACCAGGGAGAATCAAATGTCTCCTTTATTTGAAGTGCAGCTGTGAAAAACAGTAAATGTTCCATTGTTGCAACTTCTTAAGTATTTATTTAGGAGATAATTCAAGAGTAAGATGTCAGTAAGATCTCTTTGAAAAGTTTTGAGCTGCCTCTAATATTTGTAGAAACAGAAATGCAGCCTGTATTTCCAGTGAGTGGTAGTCATTGCTTTAAAAAATGAGTAGCAAACAGTTTCTGCTGTACAGTATACTGAGATGATATAAATTATTGTCTAAAGAGACAGTAATTAGAAGTGTGTGTGTGTGTGGAGGGGACATCACAAGAATAGGAATCTCTGGTTGAAGGCAAGAGGGAGATCTTCATAGGGTGTAACCAGGTCTTCAGTACTAGTGACTGAGCGTGGTATCTAATCTGAAGAGGGGAAATTGAGTAGTGAAAAGGTCTTGGGAATCAGGATGAGTCAAAACAGGGCTTCCAAAATTTGTGGATTTAATTGGCATAATATGGAGTTGTTGCTGATGGTCAAGAAAAAGGGTAAGATAGACCCCTTTCATACCCTGCTCTCTACGTACAGAAGTCATAGGACTTTTCACAGAATGTACTAGGGAGAGAAAATAAGTATAGTAGTCTGTGCAAAGAAGTCATCAGTAAAGGCGTACTTTTTATATGAATTGAAGCTTTGCTAGAAGTATCCATTCTCCTTTTCATCTACAGGTCAGTACACTGCTTAATGATTCTTAATATTTCTTAAAATATATGATAGAAATTTGAGCTTCAGAATAAAGCTACTTTCTTGTTTAGTGGTATATCTTGAATAAAGCACATGGGGACTTGTATTTCAATTAGTTTTTGAGTGTTGTTAGAAGCATTGACCTATGATGACCTAAAACAGAATGACTAACAATAATCTCAGTCACTGCCTTCTGAAGATCAGTATTCCTCAGTGAATGAATGGGATTGGATAAATGTTTGCTTTGTTTAACAAGAGGAGGCTGCCCATATTGGTCCAGGCAATAGGCTCTTTTTTTTTTTTTCCCATACCAGTACTCCTTTTTAAGCCAAAAATTATAGCTCAGTTATAACTGAGACATGTTGAAAAGCTTCTCTGTTTTTCAAAGCTTTTTCTGGGCTAACAGTTATGGGGAGCTAGTTTAATTTGAGGAACAAAAAAATCTCATGTGATTATTGAAGACTGTTTTTAATAAAAAATGTTCTCTTTTAAAAATTTCCCTAGATGTACTGAAAGCCTGAAATGGGTGCATGTAGAAATAGAAATTCATATGTTAAAAAAAAAAGAAAAAAAAAGAGTGGAGATAAGGCAGGGAATGATAAAAAAATATTCTAAGAAAATTAGTGGTTTTTAGATAGCAATGAGTGGGGGAGGTTGGAATGAGTTTACCTGAAATTTAAAAAGGACCCCAAAAAACCAGAAGTTGAAAATGAACTGTCAGAATGAAAGTTAAGGAGGCTGTGTATATTTTAATTATATATATTTGGTTACTTAAAAATGTGTGGCTGAAATGGCTAATGCCTATGCACTGATCATTAAGCCTTCATCACTGGACCTTATTAAGAATCTTTTTGATATTTCTTTTTTCTGTAGTCAGTGTGCTTTCATTGACTATTTTCTAATAGTTGATATTCTAAACATGCAGGTACAATTTTTATATAGTCTTTTGTGGTGGTGTGTTTTTTGTTTCATCTTCTCTGAAATGATCCCTTATCTACCTGCAGCAGACTGCTAAAATTCCTAGGAAATGCACTGCAACTATCTGAATTACATCTTGATCTAGGAATGATGTGCTTCCTGCCAATCTCACTTAGACTTTTTGTGAACACAGATATATGTACAAATACATATTAAAAATATGTAGGTTATATTTAGTGTGTTTTTATATAAACATGGAACAACATAACTGTTCAGTTTTTCTGAATTATTATTCTAGGATCAAGACAACCTTTAATCCAACAATCTCAACCTCCACCTTATTCATCACCTAGAGATGTTCCCCCAGACATATTGTTAGATTCTCCAGAAAGAAAGCAAAAGAAACAAAAGAAAATGAAGTTAGGCAAGGATGAAAAAGACCAGACTGAAAAAGCTGCAATGTATGATATCATTAGCTCTCCTTCCAAGGACTCCACTAAGCTTACATTAAGACTGTCTCGTGTAAGATCTTCGGATATGGACCAGCAGGATGATATGCTTTCTGGTTTGGAAAACAGCAGTGTGTCAGAGGGTGATATTCCTTTTAATGTACAGTACCCAGGACAGACTTCTAAAACACCCGTTACTCCACAGGATGTTAACCGTCCATTAAACACTGCTCAGTGTTTGCTGCAGCATGAACAGNTAAACTTTCCTGTCATTGTCACATAGTACAATTCTTTTTACTCAGTGTAGGTGGTTCTATGATATTCATCACCATTCCCCTTAAAACAATGAGTTGTAATCTCTCATATATATGTTTTTAAAATATCTAGCATTCTTTATTTGGTATCTTGATGGATGGAAAGGGAAGCTCTTGTGTTTCAAAATTCTTTTTAAGCTACCCTTATTTTGAACCATGAGACTGAGTGAAATACAATTGATGTTGTTTATAGTTTCTAAAATCTTATCAGTACCATAAGTAAAAATTTGTAATAAGTTTTGGTAGTTGAACTATTAATTAACTATTTAAGAAAAATAACTAATTTAAGAAAATCCAGGAAAGCTCTTTTATGCCATTTCTATTCATATCCCAATTTGAACCTTATGAGAAGGAGGTGTTAGACTAAAATCATTAAAGGCACTGTAATGATTGGGTAATATATACTACTGTATTGTCTCCAATGTTTGTTCAACTGGATATTCATTATTATGTAGGCTTTACAAGTTTTAGAGATCTACCATATATCTATATGGTCTCTAGCGCAGAACCAGATAAGCCTCTGAAATGTTTGCTCTTCACTTCAGTAGCTGTACTGGTTGTCTTAACTGATTACATTGAATCTATCAATCTATCCTCTTTGATTTTTTTTTCCTTTTATTTTTTTTCTAAATTTTTTCTTTTTTCCTACTTTTCTTTCTCCTTCTTTTTTTTCTTCTTTTGCTTTTTTTCTTTTTTTTCTTGTTGTTAACTGGTTTGAAGGTCTTAGCCTTCAGAAATATCAAAAGTGGATGCAAACCCTCATGTAAATCTTGAAGATGTGGTTTTTAATGTAGATAGTGATAGGTTAGCATAAGTATTTTTCAGAAGCTTCCTCTGCACTCTGTTTCACTACTTCTAAAAAAAAATTCTTATATAGTATAATGCTAATTTGTTAGATACTCCCAATAAAAATTTGCAGAGTGAAAACAGCATAAATTCTGATTTTAGAAGTTCATAGGTAAAAATGGTCTATGTTGGACATACTCGCATGGAGGCAACTGAATTTACATATGCTTTGGATGTTTAACCAGCAGAGACTGAACAAGTTTTCTCCCTATTCAAAGATAATTTTTTTCTGTTTTTAAAGATGCCTGAAGATAGAGAGTGAGAGAGTGTTTGTTGTGTTTGCGTGTGTGTAAATGTTCTTGTTGCAGTTACTTTAAAGGATTAACTTTTTAGGTATTTCTCATTTGATAACTAAATCAAGTCTTGTTAGAAAACATTGTGAATATACAAAGAAAATGAATGCTCACCTTAAAAGAAATCTCTACTGCCTTTAATTTTGATTTAATGAAATGGTGAAATTGGTTACTTTGCTTACATTTCTACTAATTTTAAGTTTATTTATGGAGAGCTTGTTGTTTGTCTTCTACTACTTAAAAAGCTACTTTTATATCCCCATACTTTGAGTAGATTCTCCAGCACATTTTAGCTAAGAAGCATCTCAAAAAATGCACTGTGTTTTTGATGATGCACAGCAATCTTCAAACACTTAGAGTGAAACTAAAACACTCTTTCTGTTTTGTTCTGGCTTTCAGGAGATATTGAACATGAGTTGTGAAGTTTGTTAACCATAATTACATAGCCATGGGCAGACTGATTTGTTTCTTTTGGGGAAAGAAATTATTTTTATAGAATGTGATCTCTCACCACTCTTCAATATCCATCTTACCAATTAAGGATTCCAACCTTATGCTTCCCTTCTACCTGTATCCTCTGGCAAGTCTCAGTTCTTCTTGAGTTCCTGCAATTGCTGTGGATCAGGTGCAAGAGTTGTTGCCTTATATTGGGACAAATGACCACCATTTATTCACTGGTACTAAGTTGCCCCTATGCCAGACAGCAGTTCTTTTCACTTTAGCTGCTGAGGTTTCAGCCATGAATTGATAGTATTGTGTAAAAGGTTTTTTAGCAGTCTTGGGACAGATTTCCTGAAAAATTCTTACCTTGGAGAAATATGATTCTTATTTTTTGGTAACACTTTTGCCATTCCTTGTAAGTTTGTACTATGTCTACAAGTTGATATGCTCAGGGATTGTTCTAGTTATAGTCATTTGGTTTGATGTGACTGCAGGAAGAAGCTTCCTCTATTGTTTCTATGGGAATATGTTAGAAAAATATTCAGTAACTCTTAAATATCCCATTCATTTTTGTCAAGTTGCTTACTGTATTTATGCAAAAGCCTGGCATTTGTGCATTTTAGTACATCTACTGTAACTTCAGATCACATTGTCAAGAAAAGAGCATGCTTGTAGCATGTACTCAGTCTAATTAGAACAGGAACATATAGTGCTAGCTGATGATGTACATAGCAAGTGTCCCTCGAGATCTAACTCTAGGTGCTAGCACATGGTAAAATCTTCAGGAAAACATATGCTTTTGAAATGCTTTTGAAAGCATTGCTGCTTTTGTAATTGAGGCATAGGAATACATATTACAGTCACACTACACTTTCTGTGTAGGCATGTGTTGTTGTCTTCCATAAATTAGTTTGAGTAGAATTGAACTCACAAGTTTTGATAGATTAGTGAGCTCTTGTGTCATTTTTTTAGAATCGTAGAACCATAGAACCATAGAATATCCTGAGTTAGCAAGGACCCACAAGGATCATTGAGTCCATCTCCTGGCCCTGCACAGGACACCCCAACAATCCCACCATGTGCCTGAGAGCATTGTCCAAGGGCTTCTTGAACTCTATCAGTCTTGGTGCTGTCACCACTTCCCTGGGGAACCTGTTCAGTGCCTGACCACCCTCTGTGTGAAGAACCTTTTCCTGATATCCAACCTAAACCTCCCCTGATACACCTCCAGTTCCCTAAGGTCCTGTCACTGGTCACCAGAGAAGAGATCAGTGCCTGCCCCTCCTCTTCCCCTCAGGAGGAAGTTGTAGACAGCGATGAGGTCTGACCTCAGTCTCCTCTTCTCCAGGCTGAACAGGCCAAGTGACCATAGCCGCTCCTTGTATGGCTGACATGAAATCTCTACAGTACTATGCTTCATCAGAGGTTTTCAGATGCTTCTTTTGTAACAGGAGGACTTTGCATGGATATGACGTGTTCTTTCTGAGGTTGGGAACCATTAGTGTGGTGGAACGGTTTATTCCAGAGGAGAGGCAGAGATATTTTTTTGGGAGGTTCTTGCTAAAATTTATACAACTATTACACTTGCCTAAGGCAATGCTAAGGTTTTGGTGTTTTTTTAATGCTGAGATGCCTTTATCATTTTTGGTAGAGGTGGGAAATGGAGATTGCAGTCCTTTGGAAATTATAGTACTTCCTGTAATAAATTCCTAATTCTAACAAAACTGTTAAAATATTTAGCTCCCACAAAAGTCTCTCAAAGTAGGGAGGCAGTCTCCATTCCAGAGGTGAAACTAATACAGGGCTTTTCAGAACTGCTGATTTATTTGAAAACCAGCGTATTTTTCTGGAACCTTATTGTCATGCCTTTGGTTTCTGAAAAAGGAATTCTTAGTGCAAAAATCACTAATACAAAATCTCTCAGATTTGATCTAATGTCTATCAGGTATGCATAAGGAGAGATTTTAGAATATAGACCTTTTGCCTCCATATCTGAGTGCTTTTCAGAGCTCTATTTTTATAATTTTATCCTTTTGATCTATTTGGATTTTGGATTAAGTGGATTATATGGTCTTTTCATCATTATAGAGAGGTGCAAAATTTGAAAATTTGATTTTGTCCTTGTCCTTTGTGTGGAACGACAAGAATCCATCTCCAATCCTGCTTTTTCCATCAAGGAAGTTTCTCTGTATTGATTAATCTTGCAAGTAATTTGTCTGTGTCTGTTAATTAAAGGAATGATTGAAGAGTGGAGATCAAGGCACTTAGCACTGAAAGTTACAGTCTAATGCATTTATTATGTTTAATAGCTTCAGAACAAATGAGTCCATGGAACATGATAAAACTCAGGTTTTCAATTCCCATTGCCTCCCCTCACAGTGGCCTCTATACCCTCATCAGATACAAGTTGGTAATCAATTCTAGGTCTTCTTTTTTGAAAGGATGTGTAATATCACAGATAGATCCTTCTACTGTTTATCAAGACTCAGATTATTTGAGTTTAAAAAAGCAGTTCAGAAGGATTAATACAGTAAGGGATTATCTTTTTCCACAAGTCGACAAGAAGTAAACCATCTTCTGCTTAGGTACATGAGGATACTGTTGAGGAATACCGCTACTGCTGATAGCTCGGTGTGCAGCTGCAGTGGGAGATGCAGATCGTGCTCTGGGTGGTGGGAAATGGCTGGAGCCCCGGGCAACGAGCAGTGAACTGGTGCCGACCCTTTGCCTAACAAAGAGCACGAGGACCTGAAGAGCCAGACAGGTGACCAGCCACTCAGAGACTCAGCAGGAGTGGATAACTCAGCAGGAAGACCCCAGACTATCGGGGGCACAGACTGTGAGGGTACCAAAGCCCAGGGATTCTTTTGTTGGGGTCCCTTCTAGGAGGCACCAGCTCGAGCTGTTATGATGTCACTGCAACATGATTCAATTACTCAAAGGAACCAAGTGTCTGGGACTCTGCTGCAGGAAGCCTGGGGCCGAGCCAGTGAGGGAAACTTGTCTGACTGTGAGTGTGGTGTGGTAGGGAGTCAAATGGGGCACCGGTTGATTAACTGGAGTTGCCTGCTGTGAAGGGACTTCAGTCCCAGCAGTGACAGTCTCTGGTGGTGTGAGTGTGACTCCCAGAGTGGCTCCTGAATGGTCAGACAGGAAAGTTATCTTAACAATACCTTTCTAAAGAAATTAGAAATAATGAAGCTTCACACACACTTTCTTCTAATCACTGTCAGTAGTCACATTTTTGTTTATAGTCAAGTAATTCAAAACTAGTCAGTCACTTTCAGTCTAAACCTTTCCCAGAACATTACATTAAGTTCTTCTTGTTAATTGAGATTTAGATCTATTAATTAATTTCCAGGTTCAAGGTTTCTACCTCAAGATCTTTCATGCTTTTCTAAAACTCCCGAATACTGTGAATCAAAAATATTTAAGATATTGATGTTAAAAGGAGCTCTGAGTCTTCTAGAAAGAGGAAAAGGGAAGATAATCTTGAAAATTACTTAAAAAACCAGAAAGCAACCCATCTTTTTTTCAGAGACTCTTTTTCAAATTGTTTTAGTTTTTAATTCAGATTTGCTAAATTTTAATTTGAGCTCTTCCATACATAGTATTGTGTGTTCATTGTTAGATTTTAAAATACTTCAAAGACACTTTTATATGATGCAGCTGTCGTAGCAGATTAAGGAGTTCTATTTTTACTTGTAAAAGGCACTGTTTTCTGGTTTTTGCAAGAAAAATAATGAAATCATTCATCACTAACCATTTAATTGTGAGGCTAATATATTTTTTTTAAACTTAAAGGGATTAGAAGCATTTTTTAAATGAGACAAACCTACTCATTTCTCTGGATTTTTTTCCCCTATATATTTTATCTCTGAGGATCCATTTTACCTACTTTGGAATCTTACTGTGGATTCTTTGAATTAGGAAGAAGTGAAGCTGTAATAACTTTATTTCCAATAATTGGATCAGTTAGGGGGCATTTGGATGCCTGCTGTGGGCCCTTCTTTTTTTGGTTCGTTCCAAGCCCTTAGCAGCAGAGACACACATCCCAAGAGTGTGAATCTGCCGGAGCAAAACTCAAAACTACATTTATAGGTAAGTAAACTTTTATCTTACCTTTAAAGTTCTTACTCAGCTCTTTTCCCTTTCTCCCCATTACCCATCTCCCCCCAAAAGTCCCACAAAGAGACAGAAGAACAGTATTAAGAATTAATAGTTTGTTTACATTTAATTTTATGTAGCCAATGAATGAAATGACAGAACGTGTAATTATAGCCAGTATATTACCATTCATTTTCAAAAATATGTTATAGGGGGTTATTTACTTTAAAATAGAGATACGAGTATAGTCATTTGTATAGTAATTTTGCTGAAGATTACAGTTATTAATACCAGAAGATGAAATGAGACAGTGTAATATACAAATGATTATGTCTCTATGTAGTAGGACAGTGTGAGAATTGGGTACCATGTATTTTGTGTATACAAACTTTCATTAGGTCTGCATTTTGTAGTGTTATGTAATAGATGAAACTGGCACCTGATGTAGCTTTCCCAAGAAAAAGCAGATTTGCAACATCCAGTTCCTATAAATGAAAGACTGTTTTTGTTTTATGTTCAGACATGTTTTAAGAAAAGTAAGGGGAAGAAATTTATCTTCTATCTAGAGAAATTGCAATAAAGTGTTGCAGTGTTTCCAACTATCTAGGGAAAATTGCTTTCTTTTATATTTTTTAAGAATGTAATACTGAAAAGCATGTTTTTTTAAAAAGAAAAGTAGAGGCATCTTTTTTTAATGGTGTCTACTTTCCCTTGGTGCTCTTGTGTAACATGAAAGCAAATTCCCACATTTATCCAGGTTGTGCTTTACATAGGGTAGTGCAGAAACCTGCTCTTGTAAGGAGGTGTAGAAAATAACTAAAACTCAGTTTAGTAAGAAGTGTATTTTATTTTTATTTATAGCATGAACTAAGATAAGAAAATTAAATATAATATGCATGTAGCATATGCCCTTGATTGTACCTGTTAAATGGATGGGAGGATTTATAATATTACTTACCCAGTAATGACTTTATTTCGTTCTGGGACAGTCACTTCTCTATAATGGATTTAAATGTTGATAAAGAACAGCATATATAATTAACAAAGCTTATTAACAGTTTAAGCCCAGCATTTCTGTAGCTCATAGTCACTAAGTTCACTCCAACATCAACCTAAGATGATGACACAGACTTTTTTTCACTATCATCCTATATAAATGTTACTGGATCTAGTTAATTGAAAATATTTTTGAATGAAAGGTATGATGTCAGAATAAAATCAACATCTGGAAGGGAGACTAAAAATGTTCATCAATAAATTTTAAAGTAATTTCCTTATTACTCAAGTTTGTTGTTCCTACAAATGAATTTGATTGGAAATGTTAATCTGTAAGTGATACATGAAATAATTAGTCTTCATTAAGTCTACTGTTAGTGTGTTGCCTTTTTCTTGTGAAGTTAGGTGCTGCATTATGTATTTCAAAAGTATTCACACTTCAGGTTTTTCTCAGATTTTTTAACAATTGAGTTTACAAAATTATAATTCTTCACAAAACAATCACATGGATAAATCTCCAAATTTGTTTCAGAAAAATCTCTCTCATAGATAAATTGAAATCATATTGTTTATAAAAATTCAGGGAGGTTAAATTACAGCTTCCAGTCTTTAAACAAGTGGAGATGCTTGATTATAATGTGCTGTAGTTTAATTCTTGTTATTATCTAGTCTAATATTTCTTTTGTATTAGTATAGTTGACAGGGAATAATGAGTTACCAAACATTCTTAAGCAGAAAAGTTCATAAAATCCTATTTCATCCTCCAGTTATGCTGATTACATTATTGTCATATTTAAGAAAACAAACAGAACTTTACCAAAATGAAGATTATGAATTGTGCTACACCCTAAGGCATGTCAGAGATTCCTGTAGTCCTTTTAGGGGTTTTGTTTTTGGTTTGGTTTGTGGTTGTTTTATTTCCTGAATGAGTTTGGACATCCCTCTTGATGAACTTTCTTTTTTGCATAGTGACCAGAAGTTTGATAAAGTCTCTTGACAGATTGCTAAAAATTATCAGCTGTTTCTGTTCAGATTCTTGGAAATCCCTTCCTCTGAATTGCAGCAGCTGGAAGCCCTCTGGTCTCTACTTTGGAGCCTTTGTAATTATGTTCTGTTCTATAAAGCTTCCTATACCAGGTTCATGACTTTACTTTCTTAGTTTCTTCTGTAAGGGAGCAAGCAGTGAGACTAAAATTTCTGACTTATGTTTGCTGAGTCTCTCCTTCAAGGGGAGGAGCTAGTGCTGTGGGAATCTCTTCTAGTGATGGAAGGGATCTCTTTAGTTGTTTAATTATTTGCTTATTGGAATATGGTTTGAGGGGGAGGTCAGGTGAGAACAACCTCTCATGGCCAGTAATGCTGAATATTCATTAAAGAGTAGAAAGTTAAAAATGGATATTTGTCCTCACTCCGTTGATATGTCATCCATCAGTACCATTAAAGTAATTTTAAATCTTACTTATATCCAGATTATATTGATTGGTTTAGATTCTTGTGGTCTACACAACACTTGGTTGGGGGGGACCGGGCACTTGCACATTTTTGAAGAGATTGTGAAAAATAACTAGGAAAAGAAAAGAGTTGTTAGTAAACATAGATTTGTTATTTAGGCATATGGTTCTGTGTTATTTGTTGAAAATTCCTAGTCTTGACTGTTAGCTTAAATAAGATAAGCTTGTAATTGGCCTCCGGCTGACTTGTCTTTGATGTTCAAAAATGGAAGGTTTGACAATAAGTAATAACTGCTTAGGACTGGTATATTTGGGATAAATTTATTCACTGCTGATTTAAATAATGCAGATAAGTGGTATTTCAAATGAGTGGAGGCATATCCCAATAATCTCTGAAGAGTGTTAGAACTTTAAAATATTACACTCTTAATTGTTATGCAAAAAGTTTGTACTGGATTCATCAAAATGGTTCATACAGAATTCAGCGTTAGAGGATCAGTCTTTGTGGTTCTGAGGAGGAGTACATTCGCATTTATCCATCTTGGATATGAAGTCTCCAACTGAATTCCTTACAAGGTGTAAATGGGGAAGTGGTAATTTATATGTTGTGTCTTCAAGATAAATCAGAAATCTCTGGATTTTAAAGTTTACCAAACAATATTAATAGAACAGAGTATTACCATTCTGCTAAAACAAAGCTCAGCAACCATGCATGTGGTTCTTATTTAGGCTTGTTACCTTTTCACAAGTATTTACAAAACACCCATTTCCATCTGCTAGGACATGCAGTTCTAGAGGTTTTTAGGCTATCATCCTATTATACTCATTTGTTGAAAAAGTTTAATCTGAGACTTAAGACAATCATCGGGTTTGCAAGAAAGTAGTAACATCGGAGACTTCAGCACTAGTGGTGTTCTGGCTGCTGCTTTGGAAAGATTTCAGATTAAATGGAAGAATGCAGATACTTCTTTAATACAGCTCCCCTCATCCAGCTACTGTTCCTAATACTTGCTCAGCTTCCAAGTATATCCATTTTCAGCATGGATATGCTGCAAATCACAACTGACTTGCAGTTTCAGCAGAAATATATTCAAAGGTATCTGTGGTTATTCCAGTGCAATGTGTTTTTGCACAGAGGTTCTGCAGTAATTAATTTCTAAATCTGAAAGTACTCATTGTTTTGACATGCAGATATTTCCAAAGATGAAGGCCACAACCTGTCTCCAGGAATACTGTTCATAACAGGACAGGTGAGACACAACTGCTTGGAAATCCATTTCAAACTTGTGGTTCCTGTAATATTTTGTTTCTTACACCACAGTGACCCATTTAATTTGACAGAACATCTCTGCTATTTTTTAGAATAAGATAGTTTATGATCTTGCTCTGAGTACCAAGGTACTGCCTTTTGGTGAGCATGTTGCAATGTAAGTGAATGTCCATGCAAATTTGCCAAGCAAAACCAATGCACACATAGGAGAACAACTGGGGTCAGACTGTACTCTGAACAGTCATACATTTGTTCAAGTAACTGAACAAAATGTAGATACATTTTTGATGTATCTGTGTTCTTGGGAGGCAGGGAAGGGGGAGGAGTGAATAGTATTTCTAAAAAGAAAAGAATCTGGGAACAACAAACTTGGATACCTGATCTATAATATAGTCAGAAAGCTCTTCTGTGGCTTACTACATATTCCTTCTATTACAAAAGTTGCTATAAAGAGTGAAGCAAAAAGATCCTGATCACACTTAATTGGTCTCAAGAGCATGTGAGCCTACCTGTTCAGAACTGTGGCAAGCTTTGAACTTAGATCTGCAGGATTTGAAAGAAAAATGTTAGTCTGATATTTTTGCAAACTTCTAGATCCTGATAATAAATTCTGTCATCTATGAAATGAAGAGGACGAAGCTTGCATACTGATGTCTTGAAGATTATGAAGAATATTTGAATGGACATTGTAAATTTCCGAAGTTCATCTGTTCATTAAGACCCTATGGGGTCTTGGGACTCATGCTTTAACAAGACAGGTTTATGCAAACTTGCATATATTTGATTGTAAAAGAGAAGACTTGAAGACATCTGTTTTCCGAGGTTAATTACTCTCTCCTCACTTCTCTGATACTCTATTGATTATTCTTATATAGTTCAAAGTGAGTTCAGAATTTGATAAAGCCCAATGGTGTTTTTCACCTTTCATATTTCTGCAGCTATGATGGCAACCAAAAAAGTATTTGTGCCCATTCAGTGGAGTTTTTCCATTATGCTCAGTGAAGATAGTGGTACTATGTACTCATCCTACCTTTAATGCACTAGTTCAACCTGATATTTTCATAGAATATCCTGAGCTGGAAGGGACACACAAGGAT
>VWZT01002847.1:0-47320 GCA_013397055.1 Pachycephala philippinensis
GCCTCTTTAGGCATCAGAGGCAGAAGTAATTAAAACTTCTGATTTCACAGAGCTGCTGACTATTTCCACACTTTCTGCTCTAGAGGACTCTTCCCCAGGAAGGACTGCAATATTTCACACTGCTTTCATGCCTCTCCAGAACTGTAAACTATGGAAGGAACCAGAGCCCAAAGCACCAATCACATCCAATGTCTTTTCATTACATGAGATCTAGTCACTCAAACCTAACACAAATTCCCTCTCATGCATGAGTCTTGAGTAAAAGCAAATGCCATGTTGAGACATTCCATATAACTGCTTTCCTCTCCTGTCACAAGACAGCAGTTCATACAGGTATAATGGCAGCTGGAAGCCAACAAGGAACACTTGAAACACAGACAAACTGAGTCACTAAGGAGGGGTGACTGTTGGCCAACCTCTACATTAGATTAAAATGTACTGAAAACAGTGGGAGCTATTTTAAAGTGATTGCTTTCAGTACCAGACTAATCTTTCTCAAGTTTAAGCTTATGTGATGTTGTTTTCTTTTCCTCAATTTACTCAGCTCCCAGGAACTCACATAGATAAAACCAAAATAACTCAAGTTACAGTTTTGTTGATTACTCAGGGAACAATGCAAAACTCAGGTCCATAAGTGTCCAAAATATTTTGAAACTGAGGACTTCAAATTAACACAACATTAAGAAGATCTCCTGCAAGATGAATCATCCATTACAGATCTCCTTTCCCAGGTTTTGCTGATAGTTCAAATTTTCCTGGCGGCTAACTTACACATTTTTCACATAAATCCTCTGCTTTGTTTGTCACCACTGGCAAGTCTCTCATCTCCTGTAGTCATCAGTGTCACAAAGTTGGTGGGGTTTTTTTTTGACTTCTCCCTTCATTTCTTTTCCCCTCAGTATTGTCATTAAATCCTGCTGCTATTTCTAATATATCTGAGAAATCCAGTCATTCCTCTCTGTCCCTACCAGCAAAACATGTGTTCCAACTAAATTTTGCTTTTTTGCTGCAGCAGAAACACTTCACTTGATAGTGTTGTCATTAAACCCAGCTCATATTCATTCCTCTCAGCAAAGGAGCGTGATCCAAACTCGTCTTTGTTTCCTCTGCCTCCTTCTGCAACTCAGGCTCTGCTGCCTTCTGTGCTTTTGACTTTTCAGATGATGTCCATTGCTTTCCTCTGCCTCCCAAGGGAATCCTGCATGACTTCTTAAATCGTTGATGTCATGTTTGCCCCTGTGTGGTCAGTTCTTTATGTCTTCCATTACTTTTGGTGGTCTCTCACACTTTATGAAAGAAATAAACTAGTTACAAGAGGAAAAAAAAGAGGAAACAGTGATTTTGGAGAGACAAAGTCAATGGGAAGAGGAAGACAGAAGTTTGATATACATATAAGAGCATATATGTAATAAATATATAAAATATATAAATAAACATACATACAGAAATACATCCATAAGTGGAAGGGTCATGCTGGGGTGCATTTTGAACCTTCTCTTTGGACTCCTGAGACCTGGAGCACCCACACAATGGCACAGCCTCCTGACAGCAAGAAAATGCCTTTCCCTCATCCCTTTTGCCACACTGCTGTGCAGGAGAGGAATCATTAAAGCACTTTCAGCCCCACAGGCACATCAGGGACTGATCTGTTTTCCAGATTTGTTACAGAGAAGTAGAGAGGCAAACATTTCTCCTGTGCCCCCTGAGCACATTTTAGGAGCATGAAAATGTCACACATCCTGGTGATCAAGGTGCCAGGGGAATTCCATACAGTGAGAGCCATTTGAGGTTCATTTTGTTGGGGATGGGGAGAGGAAAGAAGAGACAAAAGGCCAAACATTTACAAGAGGCAGAACTGTAAGCTGTGATTCTTTGACTTCAGCACTTCCTCAGAGACCCTTTTTCTATAACAGAAATAGAAACCAATGTAACTTGTTAAAAGAGAGTGATAAATTCTCTTTTCCAATATCTTGAGTTTTACAAATCCCAATAACAATTTGTATGATGTCTAGAGTACATTTCATCTTCAAAATGTTGAATTAATTCTTATTATTTTTCTCTAAGAACATTTTCTTGTCATTCCTTCATCTTCAAGAAAGCTTTCCATTTCTCTGCTAAGAGTCTTATCTGATTCCCATCCAAGTAAATGGAAAATTAGTGCTTGTGTTACAAATAAACAAAGATGTACTTGGATTTCTCCTTTACCTCTGGGATTTTTTTTTACTTAATTCTTTCCTTTTTCATTTTCTTTTTTGTCATCTCTATTCCCTTAGAAGATTTTTAACTCCTTTGTTTGGCTTGTGTCAGTACATCATTTGTTCTGCTCTCTATACTGTTCATCTCATTCCCCTTTATTTACTTTAGGTATTTTTTTAGTCTTGCTTGACTGAATATGTCCTGTCTCCCTTCTCTTTTTGGTCATTCCTTTTCTCTCTCTCTTTTTATATTTCTTCCACTATAACAGATATTATGGAATGTTGGCCATGTAGGGAAAGCCTGATGTTTTTGAGTTCTTTGGGTCAATAGGGTTGGAAACAAATAGAATATGCAGGCATATGAATAAATCTCTTATGCCTCCAAACTATTTTTGTGAGCCATTTAAAAACTATCTTTCTGAAAACATGTACCTCTGTGAAACTCAGTGGTGCCACAAATGGACACCGAGATAAAAAAATCTAATCAGCATCTCTGAAAAAGGTTGGAGAGAAAATCAGTACAGTGCTAGTGGTTCTGAGAGTTCATGTGTTGTGTGGGATCTGCTCATTTGGATGGTTGGGTTTGTTTTCTTTACAAAGCCTTTTCTTACATTTTAGCTGTGGTGGCATTGCTCTGTGTTGGCAGCATAAATTAAAACCCAGTACCAGAAGTCTTACATAACAGAATAAGGTAAAGTCACTTGCAGCAATTGCTGAATAAAAAGCCATCACCTTTTGTGATACTATCCACAGCCAAAGGAGTTTTTCCTGTTTTGCCTCCCACGTTTCAAGGGCATATGCAGTCAGAAGATGATTTTCAACAACTGGAAGTCATGCTCAACTGCTGCACCAAAGGGCAGGACCAAAGGGCTTGGTATTTATCTCACATTTTTCATATTGCTGTTCTGAATCTCAGTGGTCATTAAACAGGGTAACTCTGTGCCATGGTTTCAAAAGCCACTACAAATTCCTTGCATTTCACCAGTTCTAGAGAGAGAGAGGTCTTTTAGAAGTTGATGTACCAAATTATGTTTTTTTTCTTTTTCTTCTGAATGTCTAAAAGCATCTGGGATTTTTCCTTTTTCTAGAATTACAGTTGTGCTTCTTTCTCTTTCAGTTGGTTTGTTTTTGAGTTTTGTACTGTTTTTTAAGGTAAATGAGATATTGCCTCAGAGGCTGAGCCAGGTGAGAAGCGAGCAAGGCACCTTTCTACAGGTTCCTCTGACCCTGTGCTCTGTGAGCATGTTTGACAGGAGCAAGAAAGAATAAGCCAAGAATATGGGTAAAAACCACTGAGACATACCAAGCTTCCTCCCAAAAAAATGTGTAGACAATTTCAAGCTGGCTCTGCAGAGGCACCAAATGAAGAAGATGCAAGCTGACAGCATTTGGACATGCAGGTATGGGGCTGTGCCCCCATTCATTCAGTGGGGTCTGAAAATGGGGCTGGCTCACTGCCTACACCTTGGACTGCAGCAAACCTGGGTCCTTGCTGTTGATACTGAATTGTATAAATAAACTTATATGTCCATCAAGTTCTATAGCTGCAGGAATTTTGGAAATTGTTTATAATATTCTATATAAGAAAGGTTAGTGATTTTGACTGCATGTGGGAAATTGGAGCGTGATAGGCCTGTCTAGTCATTAGATGTGAAAACAACAGAAATTCTCAACCATGACTCAGCATCTCTTAAACACTTGAGACAGGAAAAGCCGTGCACACAAGTAAAGCAAAACAAGGAATTAATTCACTGATTCCCATGGCTGGGCAGGTGTTCAGCCATCCCAGGAGAGCAGGGCTCCATCACACATAACGGTGACCTGGGAAGACAAACTCCATCACTCCAAACATCCCCCCTTTCCTTCTTCTTCCCCCACTTTATATAATGGCCATGATGTCATATGGTCTGGAATATCCCTTTGGTCAGCTGGGGTCACCTGTCCTGACTGACCATTTGTTCATAAGAAACTACCCAGCTCCCATGTAGCTTACTCTCAAGAAATTATCCCTCTCCAAGATGAAATGTATCAGAGGGACAGGGTCAAACATGCTGAAATGTAGGAGATGGCCCTCACAAGTCAGTTTCTGAGTTATTAATATTTTCAGCATGTATTTATTGATTTTAAAGTGCACACCCAAAATATGGCAGGTTCTGTGTTTCCTTCCAGAAAGATGTTAGCTTTGTAATTTAGCTGGTAATGGGTACAACAGGAATGGCTGAGCATTGTATCATGCAGCTTGAAGTGTTGCACCAGGGCTTGTAGTGCCAGGGGAGAAAAATCATAATTTTTCCCCTGCTTTCCCTCACCTTTGACTGAGAGCTTACATCTTCTTCCCTTTAGACAATTTTTACAGTATTACTCATTATTTCAGCTACTCTGATTGCTAATAAAGACAGCAGAGAATACTGTAAATACCAATTAAGGATCCAAGTCATGCCAACTACTCTCTCTCACGGCTCATATCAAGGGGCACAGAGAAGGTTACTATAGCACGCTTCCACTCCATCAGCACTGAGAGGAGACACACAAGTTCAAAGGCAGCTCTTCGTGTTCCTTACAATATTCTGTGAAAGTTTTTGCAAAAGCTGCTGAGCTTGTTTGGTCTCTAAAGCCTATTTGCCTTTTTGCTCTGTTTTGGCAACTCAAGGGAATATAAAGAAGTGCAGAGCGTACATGTACCAAAATGTCAGGTCATTTCTGTGAGAAAAGAGCTGAAAGTAAAACTTACACTGGTGATGAGTTGCAGCCACACCACTTACAGTACCTAAAGCGCTCATCTCATTTCTTTTGCTGCAGAATTGCAGATCAGAGAGGCTGAGGTAGATACAGTGCGAAATTAATGTCATTTATCTTTAAATGTCAGGATAATGTTACACTTGATGTCTACATTTTTACATATCGTGCTATATCACCTAAATTTTTTACATTTCTTTAACCTGGGTTATTAGATTGTTTGGAGAGCTGAAAGTGACTATGAATATGGGAAGAGAAGTCTTCTTCAGGAATGCAGACGCACACAAAATGATGGAGGCAGTAGTATAATCTCCCCACTCACACCTATGATAGGTCACTTCCATTACAGCAGATTATGTCCAAACTGTTTTATTCTGTTTCTTCCTTCTTTCTTCTTTTTCCCTTTTGCTTAGAACAGCACACTGACACAAACCTGTACCATGAGCAACTTCTTCCTTCCCTGCTTTCTTTTTAAAACCATTTGATTTGATAATTCCATATTGGGTTCCTTTAGTGCTTTACACTCTTCTATAGTAAGCTAATTAAAGATATACGAGATCTCTTTATTGAGGCATATGCAGGCTGTTCTTTTTGCGTTACTTTTTTGTTTCTGCTGTGAGTCAGACCCTTCTTTCCTCCCACAGTCTCCTCTTACTNGCACTGTACTAAAAGGTTCCCCATGTTCCCTGGGATTTTTTTGCCTTGTCAAATAAAGTACACCAACAGCACTTCATTGCTTAGTTCAGCTGCCTTGCTTACCAAAAAAGAGAAACGCTCAGCTGCTCTGCTGAACATGAGTCTGCTGTATTTGCTTTCTGGAGGAGCAGAAAGGGGATTTCAGCATCTTTTGCCACAATAAATACCAGTACCAGTTATTTGTTCTTCCTGAAAAGATGTACCACGAGTGTTGTAGCTTTCTGCAGGTTTTATCTCCTGTTCATCTAAAAAATCTCACAGGTCAGCTCTGTAGATATGGAGTGGCAGATGTTTGTGGCCAGACTTTTAACTGGAAAGCAGAGGTTGTGTATTGTACTGCTACATGAACTCAGATTTTCCCCTGTGTTTGACTAACATATTGTCCTAAGGTGGACTGAAAACCTTGGGAATCCAGGTTTTTGCAGCTTCCTGGTGAGATGCAAGGAAAGCTCAGATCTTTTCTGGGATATGAACAGTATGCTGGTGGGTGTCCTCAAGTTTCAGGCTGAAGGGAAGATCCAGACTTTGTGAAGAGCAACATTTCAATCCACAGTCACCCTGAGACTAAGCCATGATCTCCATTTAGGCCTTTAATTTTTCTGGGTCCTTTCTGGGTCTGGAGATATTAGAGCAGACCATGCAGCTCAGTTTCACTAGAGTAGTTTGAAAACTATGTTAATCTCTGCCTAAGCAAAGGAAATTGCTTGGTGTGCTCTTGAGATCAAGCTGTAAGCTGTCAATTCTTGGTGGCACAGTAATTGTTATGGTAAGTAGAAGGACAGAGAAACTGATCAGCACATAACAGTGGAGATGCAGTGGCTTCCAGAGATGTCTCCCTGTGGAATATGCAACTTTTTTTTTGCACACACACTGTCACTAAGACGGGACAAGTCAAGAAATTTGTAGCTATCTATTCCCTTCTTGAACAACTCCTTCTGTGAGGAATAAGGGAACATTTAGACTTGTCCATTTCCCTTCCCTCCACCTCCACTTGAAAGCAAAAGGTCCCTCAATCAAACTCCCAAGTTCTTTCTTTGACCACAGCCTCTTGGCAGAGTTATTTAGAAAGAACATCTGTATTTGAACAAATATTCTGGTCATCTCTTTAACTTGTACACCACAGAATCTGGTCTTTATCATCAACAGGAAGGTATTTTCAACCATGTACTACTGCATGATGAGCAAACTAATCAGCCTACACCTATTCTTTTCCAGTAAAACAAAACCATTCTCTGAGCATTCTCTGCTTTCAGCATTTTATTTGTAGCTGGAACTGTCAATGATTGCAGCTATCCTAAAAACATCTTTCTTATTCATTCCTGAGGCAGCCATTTGGATGTGTGTTCTGAATCCCCAGCACACTTCATATCTTCTCTGCACACCTGCAGAAGGACCTTTTTGCCCCAGTAGCCTGAGTACTATAACATCTTTATATATATATTGGTAGAATAGCAAGAATTTTATTATGTACCATATCAACGGTTCTGAGATAAGAGCAGAAATGGGAAAATATGAAAAAGAGTAGACATCTGTTAATACTGGTTTCCCAGGTTACCTTAATCCCATGTTATTACATACGGACAGCCAGCATGGTAGCCAGAGGGCAATTACCTGAAACCTAAAATTTCATTGGGAAAGAAATTTGGGGGTTTTATCTGTCACAGATCAAAACGAGGGAATTTTTACACCTCAGTGTCAGTAAAAATGGCATGGCAAGACGCTGCATTTATTATCCTACCGCAATTTCCACATTTCATTTTCTTATTTCACAAGTCAAAACAATTAAACACAGTGTTTATTTGTACAAGGCAGTACAGGAGACTCTATGAAAATTTCATAAGCATGTTTGCTACATTTGAGTGGTAACTGAAATCAAGAGGACATATAAAAATGATGGAAGTTTTAAACTAGTGTAACATAATTAAATCTGACATTTTGTGCATGAGATTATGCTGAGAGGTAATGTAGTAATTTGTGATCAAGTGAGTTGTACATTCCTAGTGTTGCTTTTTATGCTGTTACCTAATTTAATCCCCATTTAGTTCCCAGACTGCAACAAACTACAGCACTCTTCTAGTTATGTTTATACACATTATTATGCCTCTGGCATTGCACATTATTATATCTCTGACATTATGTATAAATCATGTACAGGATTACCTACCTGTTAAAATTTTCCTGCCAAAAAATTGTGGCTGAATTAGTAATAAAGACGAGAAACCTCCAACTCAGTTTTGCAGCAACTTCAAGGATGCTGTTTCAGTGCTGTGGCAATTGGGACAGGGCACCCATTAGGTTTTCTTTTCCCAGGGTTAATGCATTAAACCAAGCATATAAAAGGATATAAAAGGATGGAACTGCCTATGCCTTACCCTCACCTAGAGACAGCTGGGCTAGCTATAAACACAACAGTATGGGCTGTAAAAGTAGGGTATCTTCAGCAACACACACCTTGAGGAAATCCCAGATTGTGGCAATGAGGCTGTTTCTGGTACTTGAGCTAAGCTGATATAAAGCTGATGACACTGAAGCATAGACGTAGCCTTTTAGTGCTTCTTGTTGTAATCATATTTTCAGAGCTTCACAGGTGGCTTCTGAATGTTCTTCTGTTATGCTGGAGATTATTTAATGGCCATTTTTTTTTGCCACTAAAATAAATGAAACGTTGGATTTTTTGTTTGTATAGAATATCTAACCCAAAAAAGTTGATTCTATTCTCACTTATCATATTTTATTCCTGTTAATATATGAATATAGGCACACATATATATATATATGTTGATATATTTAATTGCTGACAGATATTGACATATTTTTGTTGATGGATAGATAGATAGATAGATAGATAGATAGATAGATAGATAGATAGATAGATAGATAGATAGTATCTTTCAAAGGAATCAACCAGTTACACATTACTATCTGTTCAGGTCAGATCTTTTGGAAACAATGCCTTTCCCTGGCCCTTATTTCTAGAATAGAGTATGCCCAATGTACTTACTGAAATGTTTGCTTCTGACATACAGTGATAACACGGCTGTTCTGAGAAATGGGGATTTGCAGGTCTGATCTGAAATGCATAAAATAATATAGCTCCAGATGACTACATCTTTGCTTACTGTAAGAAGTTGTTTGAATGAGTGACAGCTCTTTAAATTCTGCTCCCTCTCTGAAGCTCTCCAGAGAACTGGCTGTTACTAAGAACATCACATAATATCTCCAGTAAGCAAAAAAGCCTGAGCTTTGCTGACCAGCAGGCTGAGTTACAGAGAATACGTGACGAATATGCACACAACCCAAAAGTAACTCTCGGTTAATCCCCAAATTTACCTTTCAAAAATGAATAAAATAAAGATCATTTTAAATGTTTTCCTGAGGCAAAAACATTGGACTAGCCCAGTAAATAGAAACCCTAAGTTTCACCTTAAAGGTCTTTGTGAAACTCAGGTTTTTGCCCTGAAGCTATAAAGAAAGACATCAGGTTTGATTCATCTTCACGTTAAGTTATGATAGTATAATTGCATCCTTTCCAGTGGATTTGCATAAATGCAAATCAGGCCCTCTCTATCTCACATGAAAGTAATGAGGTTTTTCAAGTTCTTTAAGGCATTATCTCTACCCCTTTAATGCGTTAATTCCCCTCTCTTACCATTTTAGCTATAAGTTGTGGGAATAAAGCAAGGTGAAATGTGATAAGTTGTCATTTAGAGTCTCATGTTTCATTTTCAACCTATATTTGTAACTCCTGAGAGTCATCTTAAGGATCAGAGTCTAGGAGGAAAAGCTCAGGTGAGCATTACAGCCTCTCACATGAGAATGGCAGACTAGCATTTTTTTCAACACTCTTTCTATCAGTACCAATTTTTCTCTTCTTGACAAAGACCGATTTTCACTCAAAAGCTTTTTGTGAATCTCAACAAAACCACATAAATTATTTCATTTGC
Organism: Pachycephala philippinensis; assembly: GCA_013397055.1. Lineage (NCBI taxonomy): Eukaryota > Metazoa > Chordata > Aves > Passeriformes > Pachycephala > Pachycephala philippinensis. The sequence continues at coordinate 9,572 of VWZT01002847.1, forward strand.
AATGAAAAGTAAGAAACGAGCATATTTCATACTGTTTATAGTACTATTGGGGACATGTTGTTCACCTCTACTGCAGCCAAGCAAGTAACTATCATCAGAAGGACTTGCCTATAGCATTCATGAGATGGTGTTGGCTCCAGAACCCTTTCAGAGATGGGTTTTCCTGGACCCTTCATTTTGTTTTATTTTGCCTTTGACGTGATGTGATGACTGAACCCACTCTTTAGTAAAACCCAATAATGTGACTTCTATAGGCACAAACACAACTACCCTAGGAAGATTAGAGACAAGTCTGAAGAATTTCATCCTACTTATTATCTACATGCTCAGAAAACCTGCTATGTGGAACTGATATTCTTCTTTTTCCCAGGAAGCTGGGTCCCTAAGCCTAGGGCTTGCTTCAGCTGCTGCCATGTGCTGGCAGTAATATCACCTTCTTCCATTTTGTGTCCTGAAATGAAAACTCAGAATCTCTTACTCAGTTTCTCTTGCAATCATGTAAGCCATGCTATGCATTTAATAACAAGTGTGTGTATTTAAAGTGGATATAACTTACGATTTTTAGGTAGACTTTCCACAATCCACTGCTAGAGAAGCTCAAGCCTTCATGTGCTACAGCTGAGTTTAAGAAGGAGTGGATAATCTTATGAGCAATGTTTGCAGTTACGCATAATAAGCTGGATAATCAAAATTCATGTGACAGAGGATAAAGTAAATCACATTGGGTTCAAACAAGAATTTATAAGCCATGGAAAATATTGCAAAACATGACCAGGTATATTATATTCTTTTAAATATTGTCTTTTGCTGAAATATCAGTCAGTGATCATTGGCAAAGCATGAAATAGCATTCATCTGACCAAGCTCAACATTCTGCTCTGAGAACTGAGCTTTCAGCCAGCTTTAATTACACCCTACTTTGGATAAAATCCAGTGACAGGGTGTAACAACAACAATAAAGGTATTTAGGAAAAGGCACATAAGAGCAAATTGTTGCAAGGCACATGACTCCTCTAATTCATAGATATTGTTAGTGTGGGCAACATCATTAAATAGCTTATCATAGTGAAAAACATTCTCTGAAGGCAGATGGTCTACAATTGCATGATTTTATTTAGGTTTTGATTTACATACTGATCTGAAAAGACTTTATTTCATTTTACATGAAAATGAAAAAGTTGTGTTCTTGTACAGATAATTTCATATGCTTAATTATCTCAATAGGATATGTTTTATTAATGCACATTTTACTTTGAACATATTTTAATTTGCATTTGTGGCAAGAAGTTTCAGTCTATCTTCTGCACTATTCCTTGTCCTGCCAGCATCACTCTTTGGTTGGAGACAAAAGGATATTTGGTTTCTTGTTGACTCTAATTTCTGAACCAAGTTTACTGTCAGGGCCCTGAGTGCACTAATTTGTCTTGATGGCCCTGACCAGCCTCACCAGAGTCCTCCTCTCATGTACCCTCATCCTCTTTGCCCAGGAGCTGCCTCAGTTCAGACCTCTCCTGGTCCTGGCCTGAGCTCTGTCCCTGCCAGCCCAGGCCCTTGTCAGACCCCTGTTATGGATGGATGATGTAGGCTTAAATCAGCTCCTGCCTTTTGCCCAGGCCTCTGGCAGCAGGCAGTCGCTGTTTGAGGTAGCCATCACCCCAAGATCCACTTTTATTTACAAGTTCTTTAATAATGGCTGATTTGGTCTATTATAAAATGGATTATTTATTTATAGACACAAAACTAACAGACATAAGACTTAAGACAGACTGTTACTACACAGGGATAAGACAAAAGGCAATACTAGTATCACACACAGGGTTAAAGGTACCATTAAACTCACAGCTAGCTAAGAAATAGTATAACTTAGGATCCAATGTTTCTTACCATCCAATCTTGATGGAGTACACATTGAAAATCCTCTGTCACAATTTCCGGGGAAAGGGACCTGGAGTTGGTCCAAGGCTCCAGGGAGAAATCCTCTCACACATTTCCGAGGAGTGTGTAAGAGACTTCTGCCTCTGTGATAACTGTGTGGGCTTTTATAGACATAAGAACCATGCCTTTTGGTCAAGAATATTTCTTTCATCTCTTCCCATGTTTGTTCTCCAGACTAAGATGTTGATCCTTAGCTGGGGTCTGAGCCCTTTTGGGGCCAGAGATGACCCCATGCTGGGCCTGTGACCCGCCTGGGTTATCTCTTGCATATGCACCAACCATCTGTGGTAGAGAGGAGGTAGACACGTCCTGCCACAACCCTGACTCACCTGCCCTGGTCACCATCCCCAGCACCTCTGGTGGGATGGGACCACTGCAGGAGTTCCCTGTCCCACCCCCCTGCCGCTGCCTGTCCCACCAATGCTGCATCCTGATAGTCCCTTAGACGTGGACATTTTTAACAGTTAAATGAGAAAGTTAGAGGTGTGATGATCATTTGACAAAGAAGTCTTCAGGCAGCTCCAACGTGGCTGACAATGAGCTCATTTGTGTTGAAGACTGAGGTTGGGATTTACTCCCTCTGTCTGTAATGCAGATTTGAACATATCTGCATCCAGAGGTTATTTTTGTATCAGGATGCAGAGTAACTAAATGACAGCTCCTCTCAAATCCAAGAAATATTTAAGTGTTTAGGCAGAAAGGGGCCAAAGGGACCCTACAGCCTTCCTGTGAAGGTGAATCTTTCATCTGTTCTTCAGGAATCTGGACGAGCACAAAATCCCAAACGTCTTGGTCCAACCCTGGAAAACAGGACCGGGGCAATGTCTCAGAGAGACATTGTCTGATAGTGCCGAGGAGGGTCCCTCTGGCCAGGAGAATGTTAGAGATTTCATCTCAGCTTGGGATGGTGACATCCAAGGTAGAGGAGATGCCCTCAATTTGAGAGCTTACACTTGGCCTTTCTTGTGAATTACACGCCCTCTGCCTCCATACAGCCACAAGCATGCTGTGTCCTGAAGCAGTGCCTAAAGGTGACATCAAGAAATATTTCTCTAAAATTTGGACAAAGCCATCCCATTTCCAAAAATAAAGTAAAGAAGAGAAGGCATTCCTGGCCTTTGTAGGATAATGCTGAAGGTGAGAAGCACATCAGCAGAAGGAAGAAGGCCAGCTGTCCTGTTTGATGAGATGATCTCTTTTTTTTGTAGTCAGGTGTCCTGTTGTTTTGATAAGTGGTATACAGGACGCCATTTGTCTTGCATTGTGGCTTTAAGATAAATATTTTAAATTGTCCATTTCATAATGCAGATGTGAGGTGTTCCTGATTAGCATGGAGAAGCTTGCTGTGCAATTTTATTTTAATGTTAGAAAAAATGAGCTGGAAATTATCTTGGCATCAGACCAAAATCTATAGAATTAAAAAGCAGGTTGATTGGGTTTTATGCTTGTATTCAGACTGGGAGTGTTGTAATGAAGGTTTTGCTTTGTTGCATCTGCTCTTTCTTCTGCAGTTCTTTGCAAGTGGTTTTGAAGAAATGGGCCTTATTTGGACTCCTGGACGTATGTTTGTCAGTTTATTATCTTTTCAGTACGACTCAGATAAACTCTATTGTGATAATTTGCTGAAATTTTAAGTGCTTAACTTCTGGTAGCTTTAGACTTAAATAAAATAGCAATATTTTTGGGAAGTCACTTGGATATCATGAAACATAAATAAACTCAGCAGTCACAATATAGTTAATTTTATTTGGAAAAATTTGTTTGGGATGAACAGAGTCAGGATTGTTTCCTCTTGCTTCCCTTAAAGAAAACAGAAAAGCAGCAGCTGGTATACCCTAGAGGGTAAGTAAACTTGCTCAGGAAGCAAATGGTTCTAGATGCTGCCAAGTGTGGCATGAGAATAAAATTCTCAGCAAGGAGTAAACCCAGCAGGTCTCAAGGTCAAATTCTTCCAGTATAAGGGCAAGCTTGTGTACAGCCTGCCTTTTGGAAATCAGCAAGATAGAACTGACACAGAGGTAGAATCATGTTTAGGATACTTCTCACTGCTCTTCCTTCCCAGTTAGTATTATTTTTCTCTGTTCAGAAACCCCATCATTCTAGTTTGAGCATAAAAGAAAATACCTTATCTTGCTGGAATTAAAACAGGCTCTCTGTATGGGAAAGATCTGCATGGACTGATCTCAAAACGCTAGGTCCTAGCACACAACAAAGATTTTCCTGCATCAGATGGACGATATAAGACCTCAGTCTAAAACTGAAAGTGCAGACTTAAGCATACTAATTCTGTATGCTATGCAAGAAGTTTGGGATGATTTGGCCTATGAAACTCACTTCTCTACTAGATATTTCAACTGACATTTAGATATTTTTGCATCAGCTATACCCCTGGGAGAGGAGTATGTTTGGAGTCTTTAACTTTTCAGATTTAAACTGAGAATGCAGAAGATATGCCACAGAAATCTGGAAAAAAGAAAAAAACAAAACTATCTAACGTACATTTTTACCGCCTTTTAAGATGACAGTCTCAACCCACTTTTCCATAGGTCAGAAAGAACAAACACAACAGGCATATGGAGAAAGCTAAATAAAATCTTGAAAAGTAGCATCCTGGTATGGATCATTTTGTCAGAACTGCTGGGAGAACTGGGATAACTTTTCTGTTCAGTCCAACAGCTTTGGACTTGGACTTTTCAGCTCTGGACTTGGTCAGTATATTGCTGGAGAAGTTCCTCCTCCCTGACTAGGGGATGCTATAGTCAGGTTTTCCTGTTGCATGCCCAGCCAACCACCTGCAGCCTGCATTGCTGTGCACTCAGCAATATTTGAACCATCAGCATGGATTTATGTGGCTTGTCTCACAAAAACTCAGACTGCCAGATGTAGTTATAAGATTAACTTTTTAAAGGAAAAATTACTATAATAGGTGTGCTGGTTTCCCTGCCCTGCCTGCTATAAGATCATAAATCAGTGTACTAGGTTGTAATTCTGTCATTCACATCCTTCAGAGAATCCAGCCACCGTCATGCAAAACCTGAGATCATCATGAATGTATTAACTGGGAGATAGTGCAACCAGTTTTGCTGTCAATTGGAAATAACTTCTGACTCAATTGGAACACAGCAATTATATTTCAGTCTACTCCCTGACATGGTGCCATGTCTGTTCCAAACTCCAAGTCACCCATAGGCAGGGGAGTAATCATTTTGGAGCTCATAGTTTATTACACAGTACAGGAGGAGGTATCTCTTAGGATCTCAGCATGCACCCTATTTCGCTGTAGCCATACTCCTGCAGGAGGTCTGCCCTGAAGCACACTTGGAGCAGGGTGCTTGGATTAGATGATCTGCTTAGGTCCCTTCCAGCTTGGAGGCACTCTGTGATTTTGTGAGGCATGGATGGTGTCATGGACTGATCTGAGTCAGGGCTGAGCTGTACTGCACTGCCCTGGCATCAGAGATCCATGGTAGGATCCCTGCCACTCACCAGCTGACTCTTCAGTCACCACCATGTTCTGCTCCACTCTCATTTCTCTTCCAAAAATACTTCTGAGAGCCCGCTGACCTTCTGAGGGACTTCACAGATGGGTTAACTTATTTTTGCTTTGACGCTGGGACAAAGAAACGTTCCCTGACAAGATCAGTAAAGCTGTGTGGCAGTGGCTGCTGGTGTCAAAGCTTGTTCATTCTGTTTCATGAATAGTTCCTCTTGTGCCGCTCTCGCTGGTTTTCCTGAGCAGCACAAGCCTGCAAGGCTGGGAAATACAAACCAGAGGAATTTGTGTTGAGTTCTGTGCTTCAGGTCTATTTCATTTTTTCCCACATTTACAAGAAAAATAGGATAATTTGTTTTTCTTTTTTTTTCATTGTTTATTTTCTATGAGTATCCCACAGAGTCCTGTGCAGGCACACAGAGGTTTGAGCTGGTCCCCTGGGTAGGTCCCATCAGCTGCAAGGAAGTGCACCCAAGGCACCTCTTCCCCAAACTCCACAGCTCTGATAATCACTACAAACCAGGTCACCCTACAGCTTGAAAAATATTGGAAGGGTTGGTTACCCCTGCAACTTCATACTAAACTAAATCAATAAAAATATTGACATAAATGATATTTTCCCCTCCCAGGGGGAGAATTTGAGTTGTACAACAGTCCTGCTGTGGCTATTTTTCATATTTTTGAGGTGGCTAGAAAAGGTTTTTCACAATAATCACAAAAATAGAAGATAATAATATTTTGGCTTGTGAAATGGGAGAAGAGATTGATTTTTCTAATTACGAGGTTTAAAAACAGGGATAAAGAAAAGTTTTAGACAACAATGATCAACTTTTTGCAAATGAAGCTTGAATTTTCTGCAACACTGTTCAAAGAAAAACAATTCCTCTCCCATGAATGCTTCTGAATTAATTAAAAAATACACTTCTTGGCAAAAACCGAAAGATTTCATGAATTGCATTAATGAAGTGAACAACAATGCGTACAGAAGAAGCTAACCTTTTTTATCAGTTCCCCAATGTTTAAAACAAACAAAAAAAAAGAAGTGCCAAGTGAAGGTTGAAAATAAATATCAAGATAATATTGATGCAGAGAAAGGATGAATAGATGTATTCAAATATTTGGATACAAAGCATGTACCTTATAAAAACATGAAAGCACAAACTGAATTTTCATTGGCAGGAGTAAGAACTACTGCATAATTAAAAATGTTGCTTTCACCTATGAATTCTTTATGAAGAGATGAAAATTTCTGGTTTAGCATTGGAATTATTAATATTGTTATCATAAACCAATATTTTTCAGTACTTTTCCCACTAAATATTTTATTCTGCTTTTTCAAAATCTTAGATTTTAAGAAGAGATACACAGTTCAAAGGAACACAAGAACTGAGGAGGCTTGGTCCTACAGCTGCAGAGTATTTATGTAATTGTAACATTCAGTAAGCAATTCAGTTATCTAAAAAAGTTGAGGGAAGTGCTTTCCAACATGTAACACTTGGCCTTATTACTCCTATAGTTTCCAACAGTTACAGATATATACATATATATATATGAGTGTATGTGTATATATATGTGAATCTTGACTCTAAGCAAAGGTAATTAGTTCTTTTAGGCTAAAATATTTAACATATTAAACCTGTGTATTCCCTAGACTTCATCAAGTGTGAAGATGTGGAAGGCTGAGCATTTAGGAAGTCATGGTATGAACCAGCTGGAAACAGTAGTTTTGTTCTGCAGAGGACAATATGATCTAATGCTGAATATTTAGAATTATTAGACATATAATTTTTTTGGCTCATAAAGAATTTGGAATAATCACAAGGCAAGCACAATTCATTTTTTAATCAGCATGGTTCCTTGTGTCTTTTTTCTGATCCAAGAATAATTCTGACTCCAAGGCTTTCTTTTTTACTCTTTTACATTTTTCCTCCAAGCGACACAGTCCTACATCTTCATCAGCTCTAGCTATGAGAACCTTTCATTTTTGAGTTGTTTTTCTGTGTTAAAATTATTATTGTCTCATTAATTTATCTTTAAAACAAATTATGAATGTAAAACCTCTATAAAATATCTGCACATTAAACTTTCCTGCTGTAAGCTAAAAACCCACACCTATAGCAGACACACCAACAAGGTACAGCTTTTACTGTATTAACATTGAATTTAACTTTATTAATGACAAATAAAACCCTTTTTAACAAGTAAAGATCAATACTTAGGCAATCTATGAAAGCCAAGTAACCATCACTACACAATAAAAGTGAAACACCCCAAATTGGTGGGAACCTAACAGTTATTTTCAGAGAAAAAAAGTCTGTGGGAAATAGGTAAGTAATTAGAAGCAACTTAAAGAAGATAAGCATTTAAGGGTGCAGTTTCTTTCCAGCCATGGAATTCAACATGAAGTATTTACTGAACCCCTCACAAACTGAGGAAATGCTGAAATTGGACTGTGTGTTTGGGACCTGGCACTGTGGGGACCTAAAGATGAGGTAGCTCTTAGGAGCTGCTAGAGGGAAGTGCTGCTCAGTTTCCATGTGAAAGAGCTAATGACCATTTTCTATGGAGAACCCCCTACGCAGGGATACCATAACATTTCCAGAGCTTCCATATAAAGTCCATTCATCATGGTATTGATTCCTGCCTGTGTCTGAAGTGTACCAGAGCAGAGAGCAACCAAAAATGAGCTGCAGCCAGCAGAGAAATCCACATGAACTGCTGCAAGACCCCGTCTGGCTGGGAACTGCAGGGAAGACCCAGAATAATTGTTTTGGCAATGACAGAGGCAGCTCCTTCCTAGATTTTATCTTTCCAAAGGCCATTTATTCTTTTCTCCTTTATGACTTCCTGTCTGGGCATGTTGTACAATCAAGAGCAATCACAAGGCCCCCAGGAAAAATTAAAAACAGAATGAGATGTCACTGCCAGCAGAGCAGTTTGTCAAGCCTGCAGATTGGCTTTGAGGAGCTCTTGGGAAAGATGCTCAAGTAGGGAAAGAAGGTTATTAGCTGGATAAACTAAGCAACAAAATCCACTCTAAAATGCCATTCTTTTGCCATAAATATCCACCAGAACCCATGCCCTCAATGCTTTTCCCTTATTTCTGTGTGGTATTTATGATCTCCAGCCTGCATAGATCGTCCTTTCACCAGAAGAAACAATTCTGAAAGGAAGGCTAAGACAAAGCAAATCTGTGTGACTGTCCCACAGAGCATTCCTCACTGTGAGCAGAGCTTCATGTCTGTGAGGACCACAGAGCTGCCTGTGCCCATTTTGGACTTCTGCCTGCAATCCATGGGTCTCCTGCCAGGGTGCAGCATGGCCAGAGCGGGTAGCAAAGGAGCCCATGGGACAGACTGGGGCAAGGACCCTCCCTGGCAGCCTTGTCCCTCTGTGAGGAGCAGAGCTGAGCCAGGGATGGTGACAGGGCACACCAAGAACCACTCCCACATACCAGTGCATACAAGAGTTCAACCCAGGATTTCTCCAAACCACTTTGGCAGTCAACACAAATGACCATATACTACCCAGAGAGTAGAAATGCATTTGGAGAGGAGAAAATGCAGCAGGAAAAAAGACACTCTCAGTAACTCTGGGTGTCCTGCTGGCTGCCCTGTCCCTGGTTTAATGGCCTTGCAGCAGTGAGAGGACAGTGGGTCAGAGGCTGGGGAGGAGAAGGCTTTCACATTGAACTGTGCACTGCAACAGCTGAGCCAAGTGAGCCCTGGCACAGCAGGACTGCCCAAAAGCACTGCGGGGTGCTACGAGCAGAGACATCTGACACAGCTTGTACAGGGTGATTCATAAATGGAAGGAAGCCTGTGACAAAGAGCCTGTTGCAAGGGGAGAAACACGTGAAGATGCTGCTGTCAGTATTATGGTAGAGGAGTGATTCACCTGGCAATCATTCAGATATACTGCTGCTGCTTTCATCTCCTGAGAAAGTTTCCTGTATTTCCTTTTAGAACTGAGAGCTTATGAATAGAAATGTGTTGTCTATTAATGTAAGGCGCACAGTAAACATAGTTTATGAATTCAGAAACACCATGTAGAAGGATCAAGCAAGTTATATAGTTATATTTTTAATAAATATCTCAGCTATTAAGCCCAACTCACATCTGTCTACCATATCTCACAGCAGGCTCCTGGTAACTTGCTGAAAAAAATTTGTTTTGCTGAAAGGCTTCCACAATGTCTAGAGGAGCAGTGATGCCATGGCCCAGTGAGCTGTATATCCACTGTGTGTGGGAGGTAGAGGACTACAGCTGACTGGACTTTCTCTACAGAGGGATCAGAGAGTGTATTCAGACCCCACACACCACTGGAACATGGCTTCACAATAGGAGAAAGTTCAGTAAATGCCACTGGCCAAGCCTGGTCTCTGAGTTTCATCCCCCCTGCCTAAAATACTGAATAGATGCAGAAGTTACAGCCACTGAATTAAGGGCAGAGATTTAATTTTGGCACAGAATAGGCTCATTAAGTATATTTCACCCTTGTTTTTAACATTGTTAATCTTTTTTAAAGTGCTGTGAAATTTGAAGGCACACATAAAAATAAAATTCTACTGAAAACACATCTATTAACACAGACCACAATGACATCTCTAAAGATTTTGCATCATTTCAGCAGTGCTGTTTATCACGTGTATATACTAGGCAATTTATTTTTCAACCCTAGGTAGTTAAGGGATAATAAAGCAGGAGTCATCTTTATAAGGTAACAATCCAGTTGCAGATCCCAAGTGCAGCACCCTTAAGGACATGGCTCAATTTCTGTCAATATAATATTAGACGACTGTGAAATGGCATTAATTTCACCTTTCCCTGCTTCTCCCGTTGTGCATGGCACTTCCTCATGCTGAGATCGGATGCAGAGCTGAGAAACTCAAAAAATACCCAAGGGTCAAGGAGTTCTGTGTCAGCTTGAGAACAGAAGGGATGATATTACTAATGCTTAAGGTTTTCTAAATTGTCGACACTGAACAATGAAATGGGGAATAAAAGAACTGATTACATTTTGGCAGAATAGCAATAAACTTAAAGATGAAGGAAACTTAGGAAATTATTTTGAGGATCTGAACACAACTGGTGACCAGAATGAGATATGTCAAAGAAGGACTGTGAAGAAAGCCACACTGACAGCCTTTGTACAGAAGGACTGGGAATACTTTCTCCGTTTCTTTTTCCATTGCTGTGAAGTAGTACATTTGATGGGCTAGATTAAGTAATAGCAACCCAAGAGTCGTAATTAGCATCTGTTGATGGTGCTCCCTGGAGACAGCAACCATTTAAGAGTTTAACCAAAGAGTAGAGGCTTTTAAGGTGCTTCAGAAGATCTGTTGGAAACAAGAGAAATGTTGCATCAGCAACCTCTGTGATTGCCTGATCTTCCTCATTGCTCTGCTTCCCACACATCCAGCTGATGTCCCCACGGATGTTTTCCTACCCAGATCTGAGCCGTTCAAGTAGACAAGCCTGCTATATAATAATGGGGATCTCAGGACTATGTGGATCAGAGAACTTTCTGGCAGGATGTATTCAAAAATTACCATTTTATTAATCACATTTAATACATTAATTACTCCCATTTATTAATGGGAGTATTTAAGATGGTAGATGTTGCAGGTATCCATAACCTTTGGAATGAAAACCCAGATTCAGAGACAGCTATTCCAAGGCAACTGCAGAAAATTTGCTTGCTTATCTGCTGTACTCAGCTTCACCTCTGTAGATTGCTAAAGCTATCACCTTAAAACACATAAGATACCACTATTAGGAGAGTAGGAGGGCAGAATGTTTTGTTACTGTTATCCATGAAGTCATCAACACTTCAGTGAACTGAAAATAAAGGGGTGATTTAGAAAATTCCCTCTGGAGTGATTACTGTGCATAATCAGTCAGAGGAACACACATCAGTTAGGGGCAAAGGCAGAAGAAGCTCACCAAGAGATTAGAAGAAAACAGGCCATGGACTGATGATACAACAAATTCAGCATTCAGCCAAGACAACCCAACAAAGTGACTACAGACTCCTTGAGTTTCAATACCATCAATGCAGATTCTGAAATCTCAGATTCAGGCTCCCAGATGTGCTAACCTTGCATAAGTCCTTTCTGTGTCTCAAAATCTCCCATTGTCACTTCACTATCTTTATGTTATATTTATGTTATTTGTTCTTTCCACAGCTTCACTCATTGATTTTCTTTTGGTTGTGAAATTACTACAGTTTTCCATCTGATTTTCTCTTTGCTGTCTACAGTGGGTTTTTGCTTTAGAAAATAATGCATCTGTTGCCCCAGTAAAAGTTACGTAATTCTCCATTTACCCATACAGTTTTGCTCACTCTTTTGTTTTCCTGCTCATCAGTATGCACACCATCTGTGCCTCTACTACAATGTTCTGACATGGCCTCCAGACTTAATGGTTTTAGAGTTTTATTACTTTGCCCTTCAGTCTCATGTTAATAATTTTGCTCACTGTTTTAAAAATCTGCCCTTTCAAACCTTTCTCTTAGCATGTCACCCACAGATAAATTCAGCCCCCTCACCCCAACATGATATCAAACCTCATTGTATGGTATGGCTGGCAATCAATGGAAATACTGTAATAACAAGAACTAAACCCAGCAGTTACATTCTAGAGGATAAAAGTTTATTAATTACAGAAGAAAAATATAGCATGCAAAGAACACAGGGGAGGAGCTATTACCATTGAGTATAGATGAAGAACTGCTTTTAAAATAAACTTGGTCACTTTTTTTAATGCAATGATTGAGAGATCTCAGACAGCACCTACAGATAATGCATGTGATGCCAGCTGGAAGTACATTGCCACAGTTGGGCTGAAGCCCCTCAGTCTCTAATATTCACAGTGTATTGTGAATATAAATTCTGCCCAATTTAGCTAGGGAGATTTTGGAGACTGGGAAATCTTGCAGGCAGATTTCATGGAACCCTTGGACTCAGAAGGGCTGGACAGTACTATTTCCTCAGACCCAGGAATGTTTTGCAGCAAAGATGGTCACTTTCAGGCTGCAAAAGGAATAAAGGTTTTCTGATTAGGGCACTGAGCAGGAAGATGGAAGCGTAAATCCCAGCTCTGTCAGAGGTTGCATGTATATCCCTGGGCAAGTCACATCACCTTTCTGTGATTTGTGTCTGCAGCTACAAAAAGTGAATCATTATTTTTTCATCCTCAAACATTTCTGAGAGTGAGAGCTCCTTTGGAGTTGGACTTTTTCCAACAGTATGTTTGTAAGGACCTAACACAAGAGCATTTTTTCTGAGACTTCCAGATGTTCTGTGCAATAGACCATTAAGGCTTCTACTTAATGCATAGTATGAAAAAGAAAAACTGCAGATGATCTTTCAATTTTTCTTTTGTAATGTAAGCTAGGAATAACGTACACTGGGATATTTGGATTTATATATGTTGTTATAAAGGCACAAATGAGAGCACAATCATGACTTAATCGTTCTGAAAGATTTTACTATCTAAATCTGGTTTTGTTTATTGGTGTTTTCAAGTTTGTGGAACATGAAAAAGAAAACAAGAGATACTTCATTTTGAAACTGATGAACACATTAACATTTATTGTGGAAATATCAACAAACTTTACAAGAATACAGACTGCTTCTTTTGTAACCTATCAGTATTCCTGAGGGAGAGCACTGTGGAGGACTTCTCTGCAAAGTTACTCTCAATGACAACTGAGTTACTTTGCAATGCTTTATTTCTTATTAAATATGATTATATTTCATTATCTTCTACAAAATCCTCTTCATTGTTTTCATTAAAACAACTAAGCCTTTTCCACGTTAAAAAAAAAAATATAATTAAAAAAATTTATGCCATTTTCATCCAATTCCATCTGTTCAATTTTCACTATCACAGATCCAGTGTATTAGTAGTTCTTTTCTATCAGAAATAATGAAAACCTAAATTGAAACAGTTGTTATTTGTATGAAAAGCATTTGCCAACCCAAGGCCTTCAGCAAAGATTATTTTAAATTCAAATTTAGTTACTTATCAGAACTACAGCAGTTGACTACAAGGTAAATAAATATATGCATAAAAATTTGGAAGAAACCAATTCCAGTGCAGCTTTATGGAACTGAAAAGACAGCACAATCCTAAATTTTCAAATATCTAAATTAAATTGAGGTTATATTTCCAAACAGGATGAATGATGGAAAAATCCTGACACAATCAACAGGAAAGTAGTTTTAAAATCATTACTAATTACAAGTTTGGAAATGTACATTCTATGTTTGAAATACACATGGGCCAATGCCCAGAAATGAAACAAAATACTGTTAAATATGTATCCAGATCACAATGACGGAAGAAATTAACAGTAATAACTAAAGAAGTTTTAGAACATTATCCAGCAAAACCTCTTTCCCTTCTTTTTCAGAATCCAGAAATTGCTGTCTGTTCTCTCATGTAAATTATTTACCTAAATTATGAATCTAGAGGAAACTTTATCAAAAATTCCTCATTTAATGAGTTTATAAAGCAGTTTTCCAAATGAAAATGAGTTATTTTTAACTTAGGGGAAGCCAAGTATTGTCATAATTTATTGGTGAAACACACAACATGTTTTGTTCCTTTCCAGTATGGATTTTTCCTTCAGGCTCTTCCATGAGGTTTGCAATCTTAGGCTTACATATAGAAGCATATGTAGAGACTTTTATTCAAAACAGTGTGATGATATATTGATTTTGTTCTAGCCATACCTCCCATTTCAGCAGCCCTACTGAAACTTAACTTTAGCATGGATTAAAATTTCACTTCTGCTGTTTGCTGAACGTTGGAATTCTTGCTCATCTCTTTAAGCTTTTCTCTTTCCAACTAATTGAGAATTCTCACTTTGACTATCAGTCAAATGGCATGGCCTTAGGGCATTTTTGGGACCTAGATTTCTGAGACAATCGGAAGGTTTTCCAATGGGCATGATGAAATACATTATCTTTTTAATGGTGTATTTGCAAGCAAACACCAGCCTGATGGCTATACACAGAATTATCCCTTCTTGAAAGTGAATCTGGATCTGGTCAGGTGAGAAACACATCAGCTGTTGTGGAATAACAACCTGTATAGCTCAGCCCTACACCACAAGCAGCTCTCCCCAGATCCTAAATAACAACAATCCATTTGCTGAGCCCTGCCTGAATTATAGTTGCTTTCAAATGGACAGTAATATTTGTTGATTTTTCATTTCTCTCAACTGTGTTTTCCTAAAAGACTGCAAGCTGCCAACATGGTACTCTGCCACTAAATTAGATGAAATGTTCTCCCTGCTTTTTTAAGGACCAGAATCTCGGAAAATATCAGTCTGGTCTTCCACCCACTTGCTCTCATCCCGTTTCCCTTGTCCACACAGCATATGCTTCAGGTCAGGCCGGCTCCAGTGAGCAGCCAAACAGGAATGTGTCTCTGGAATGAATGTCTTCATCAACACTGGCATGGTTAGAACATCACAATGCCATGCACAGCAGATGCAAATACTATAGTCTAGATTTCCATGAAGAAATCACACATTGTCACATACAGCTGGGCCTTTCTAAGGGTTGGGCAGTGTAACTGAAGGACTGTTAAATGGTCCTGAGATTAAAATCACAATTTATTCCCTAATGAGAATATACAAATTCTTTGAGCTGTAGGACTGACTGTAAAATTGCACCTTTTTGTAAGGGGCCTATTTAAGTGATGTTGTTTAGGGCATGACTCCAGTGAAAGACAGACAATGTGGAAGTCTCCGTGTGCATTAGTTCTCAAAAATAATTTTAAAAAACCAAAGCAAACCAAACAAACAACAAAAAAAAAAAAACAAGCCCAAAAGCAAAAGTACCTAAAACATGTAAGAAGGCAATGATTTTTATGAAAATATAATCTATTTTTATGAAAATGCAAATTCAGAAAGCTTAGCCAGACTTCAGTATGTCTTTCTGGTTTTGCTTCTTTAAAATGTGAAACACAGTCATTCTTCTGATCACAGACATGCAATGAAGCCTCCTGGAGCCTGTCACTAGAACCAACAGTTTTGGGGGTAAAACTGTGATACATCCTTCTTACCATTCTTATTCTTGGAATACCAGAAAAAGAAATCCCCGAAGTCTCTTTTACAAACTTTGCTGCAATTTACATGAAGTGAAGAAGAATTTAGCCCTTGTTTTTTGCAATGGCACAGTGGCACTTCTGGACTCTCCCAGGTGACAGGTCAGATCTCCCGCTCTGGCTGGGCTCTGTTACACTCCAGCACCAGGATACTCTAAGTATACCATTGTTCCCCTCTGGAAGTACAAACCAAGACTACAAGTGGAAGAGATGTGCACCCACCTGTCTCTCCTACCCTACAGAGACACAATTAATTAGCTGTAACCAGCAGTTTGTCCAACTGTCCTTTTATGTTTAGGTTACAAAGTTTGTGGTGAAAGGCATGTCCTGATGTTGGTGTCCAACAATAACACCAGGTTTCTAATTACAGCAGCTTTCCTCATTAAATCTTCCCAAATTCTTCTGGATTATAGGAAACTGCTCAAGAAGCATTAGAAACAATCCCCTGGTCTTCAGAGCCTTTTTGCTCTGGGCCCTGTTGGTGCTGATGGTCGGAGACCTCGCTGGTTCTCGGTGTGGCTCTAAAACACGACTACCAGTTTTGAAATATATTGAAGCTTTCTGAAAATGCCTGCCCAAGGACAAAATAAGGTCATACAAAATCAGATTATCAAATCATTACTTTTATATAGCATTTATTTTTCAATAAGAACCTGTCTGACACATTACTGTTTCTCAGATTGAAGAATCTTGAAAGACACTTCCAACATAAGTGAGAGCTGCTTCCTCATTGCCAGAGACGCAGTTCTCTCTACTGGCATCAACTGGCTTTTGTTACCTATGAATTTGCTCTCTTCCCCTTGAATTTTATGTGCAGCCTTCTTAATTCAGAAATTTCTTTCCAAGACTATTTGTGTAACTCAGAATAATTACAAATTCAGCAGTATTCATGAGATCAAATTAGTTTTTGAATGATTCTGCCAGGACATGAAACAAAAATTTTGTATGAAATTATATATTTACTTTTAGGAAATTTGATTAACTTCAGACTACTTATTAGTAGTTCAGACTACTTATTAGACTCATTAACATAACTTAATTGTGCTGACAAAGAACACTGTGCTTCAGTACTTGTAAAAGTGACTAATAAGGTATTTAATACCTTGATAAACCTTCCAAACACTCTTAAAATGGCTATTAAAAAATTAGATTCCATGTTCATTTTTCCTTTATTTCACAGGATGTGTATGGTGGGCTTCCTGACTAAATAAAGCTCAAGAACAAATTAGAGAAAATGGTAAAAAATAATAAATAGTTTAGCAGGCATGATCTAAAAAGTGACAGGAAAGGAGTGCAACCTGTACAGCTAAGAGAAAAATGGTAAAGAGAAGAGAAAAATGGTAAAGAGAAGATATCATAAATGTGTCTAACTACTTCAGGAGAAGTAACATAAAATATGGGGAAGAAGTATTTCAAGTTTTGAGAGCAATAAAATAAGAAGCAGTGTCTGAAACTTGAAGAAAGAAAATTAATTTAGGCTGTGCACAAGGAATAAAAATGCTAAAAACAAAGATAATTAGACAATGGAAAGTTCTACCAAGAGGGGTAATTGGGGGGCTACCATAAGGAATACTCCAGAGTAGACTAGACAAAACATAAAACATACACAGGTTTTGTAGTGTGAGGCCTGCCCTAGTGCAGGGTGATAGTAACCTTTCCTAAGCTATTATCTAACTGATTGTCACCCAAAAAGAATTAAGTACAGATGAAGGTGTTTTAGTTGATCTGTGATTTAGAAGTTTCAGAGAGTGATTTCCCGAGCTGAATTCCTCCCAGAGAGCCTGACAAGGGAAACGAAGACTGACAAAGCTAAGCGTGGAAATCTGACAGAGGATGTCAGACAGAAATGAGGAGAAACAAAATTCAGAAGAAGCAAATATATCTTCCGTAGCCATATGCTTCAGTCACAGTGGCTGCCTCACTCCTGCTGCAGTCACAGCCCCATGCGCAGACACCTGCTCGGATCCTCGGCAGCGCACACGGACACAGGGACCCGTGCCCCAGTGTACAGGCCTCCAGAACTGCAGCCCAGAGCCTCACAACTGCAACAAAGCCCTCAGCAACGCTTCCAAATGTGCATTAATTACTGGACGTGTACTTAGCTAAGGCAAGCTGTAATTCCACTTATTTTTCTAATTTTTTAGCCAAAATCGCCCTGGCACTAAGCAGAGGGTATTAAGTGCTTTTCTCGGGTGTGGAGTATACAGTAGCTCTATTATGAGCCCATGATAATTCATGAGCAGTTTTGCTCCTCATCTTAATCTGTGATCTAATTTGGGATCTAATTTTCTTCCGTCCTTATCCCATCTCCCCCTACATTATTCTCCAAATAATATACGCTCTCAGAATACCAGAATAGAAATAGAAGTCTATAAATCTTTCAGAAGCATTTATAGAGCTGCTCTGCACTGTGGCATGCATTCAACTGACAGCTGCTGCATGCCTTTGTGTTCTCACTCATTAGACATTGCTGTCTGGATTACATAGGCATAGTGGAATTCTTTATATCCTAATTATCCTTCTGCTCTTTCACTTCCTTCACAAGGTAGATGCTTTGTAGGTATATTAGGAAGAATGTCTGAAGTATTGCTCTGGTTAACCAGCAAAACATCAAATGTTCTGCTGAATCTTCTCACAGTTAAAAACCTTTCTGAGCAGTAGGTTGGGGTGGTTGAGTTTGTTTAGGGAAGGAATTAATAATAGACACTCAGAGGCACAACTAAAGTAAGTGAAATAATGGCCTTCCTTTGACCTCATTATTTAAAGAATTTCAGGTATTTTCTAAAAAAGAAAAAAAGAAGGAGCAAGGTCAACCGGGCAGCATAAAAGGGCTGTGGTCCCAAGCTCAGAGAAAAAATAACTTTGTTAGCTTAACAATGCTGAGCTGTCAGCTGTGCCACAAGTTTCGAAAGTATTGATGAAAATGTAGTTTTGGGAAGACCACCTCCATATAAACTTAAGTGTTTTGCCTTTATCTAAATACCAAGGACATCACTACGTCATTTCTGGTAGCAAATGAGAGATATAAGTCATCCAAAAAAAGGATCAGAGATGTGTTGGACAGAAATAGCTGGTACACTGCATTTTTAATTTCTCCAATTTACTAATTAAAAATCCTCCTTGGACAAAATGTCAGCTAACAATATTAAAATAAGACAGAATTTCTCAAGTGATTCTTTATTAAAACATCCACATGTCATGCCATCTGATTTTTATAGTTCCAGGTCTACTCAGGATCTTATTAACAATATATGTTGTGTTTATTAGCAAATACTACAATAATTATGTTTTCAGCCTTAAAGAGTTGTGACTTCTGCAGCAAACCAAATGAAAGAGCTGTTTCTCTTTGCTGCATGCTAATGGGCAACATTTCCTGCACTGCATATCTTCAGGGCCTGCTGTGTCTGTGTCCCAGGGGATGATAAAACAAAGGTGACAGAGGGTGTATAACTGTGGCAGTGGGTTCTCAAATGGAAGAACAGTGATATAATCCTCAGTACACTGAGCAAAGATTAAAGCTGATGCTTGTTATAGTTTTTCAAGTAAAAATATCACCTGACCCTCTTCCCTCAAAGTCTGCCTTTTGCCTTTTTAAGGCTTCACTTAAGTGCTTGGATTAGCTTGTATTTTCACAAAAAAAGTTTCTAAGTTGTGGTGGGGAAGGATGAGGCTGATCTGCGGTTTGTAAGTTAGGCATTCCTAGGAAATGAGTTTAACTCTGTTGAGATTTGTATATAAATTTATGTTCATGCTTTCCTGGAACATCTTTATATAGGAGGAGGTGCTGGAGTACTAACAGTGGCCACCTCTTTCTCACAGTCCAAATCTAAGCTAGATGCGCTTTTTTCTCACTTGTCACAAGTGGTACCATTTTCTCATCTTTAAATGCTTACAGATTAGGATGTCTCTCCATTACACCATGCAGGCTAGAAGGCAGAGGCCAGTAGCAATAAAAACCAAGACTCTTATTAAATACGGTGGGTGAGCAATGCAGATTCACAGCAGCTCAGGGCACTTCTACTCACAACTGTGATTTAGCACAGAATTGGCAGGAAGGAGATGAGACTTACACATTGGGTGGAAAAGGATTTAGTCATGCATGTGGTTAACTGCTGAGTGACAGAGTAGGGAAGGCACTCACCACAGCAAACAGCTGAGTCTGTACCAAGCCTGTATGGATACCTTTAGGGTGTTTTTTCAGCTACTGAAACAGTAGGGATCAAAGAGGGATGTGCAGACCAGGGAATGACCCAGGTCAGACCAATATGGCATGTGCATGACCAATCACATGATGACAGTTGGACTGCATGCTTGGAAAATTACTCCGTAAAAATTTTATTAAGAAATACATAACCAATACAAAAAAGTCAAGGTGTTTCTTTTTTACTGTAGAAAGAGAGAATATATTATTAAAAACTAAGGCACCAGTCCCTCTATCTTTTACCAGAATACTGAATCCACCAGGCTTTATAACAACAGAAGTGGTTTCTCTTAAGACCCGTGGCTTCTGCAGTGAAAATAGTTCATCTTCGGAATGTTAATTCATGCATTAGCTGTAGATTATTTTAGCATTCCCCCTCATGCAGTTGCCAAACCCTCTGGCCAAAAGCACTGAGACATCAAAGGTCATTTGGGCCAATGATTACTTTTGTCAGCTGGGTAGTTTCTTTCACTTGGTTAATTAATCATGCTCTGCATACTTCTCAGCCTCAGCCTGTCTCAAGGAAACAGTATGTGTCATTATTGGTACTGGGCTTATTAAAAGCACAGCAAAGAAAGTAATTTGCAGATAACACAAAATTACAACTACAAAGGATAATGTCACAATATTGGACATTGTATAATTGACCGAATGGACCATGGAAATATTTTGCTTTTCTTGCAACTCAGACATTACCTAGTGGGGCATACGGAAGGACAGGTAGATAAATCTGGAAGTCAGGTAGTCTAAATCATTCAACCTTGTCAGATTGTAATTTGATTTATAATAATTTTACAAAATTGTCCTCTTACTATGGAGTACAATCAACTTTCATAGCATAACTTAAGATAGGAAAGAAAAATATTTTGAAACATGAGAGAATGAAAATCCCAATATATTGAGGACTACAAGCAGAATGTCTAAAATTATGACAGTATTTTTGAGATACACATATTCTTGTGAGAAAATACACATTTTGGGGCAGATTTTATATAGCATACTTCAAAATATGCAATTGCAATTACAAGTTGCCTATTGTTTATTTCACATTAGGAGTCGTCTAAGAATAGCTTAGCATTTCTCTTCTACTGTGAATGAAAAAAGCTGTGAACAATAAAACCAAATAAATAAACACAAATACAGAAAGAATGTCCTGTTAAAAGCTTGCAAGTTAGATTTATAAATTGAAAAAGGACATAAAGGAATAAGGTACCTAACATCTAATTGTGGTTAGTAAACTCAGTTTTTAATGACTTGTCTTTTCTTTCCTTTAACAATGGAGGTCTTTATTTTGGAAGACCGACATAAGCTGTGTAGAGAATAATGTTTGTAGTTTGGCAAACAAAGATTGGAAAGATTAAAGTACATCCTTAAGTTTATATTTGTGGGAGATCTAAAAACTTAATTTCCTATTTTCCTTTCTAGTTCTTTACCTACCTATCTACATTCTTCTTTCCATGGGACAGCTCCTGTAGCTTTAGAGCTGTGTTTAGAAATGTGTCTTCCAAAATCAAAGCAAATGTTAAAAGATGTGCAAGTAAGATTAATCAGAATTTATTTAATAGACATAGGGGAGGTGGAAACTTCTACTGTTAAACTTGTCCAGTGTTTCCTATAAGGAGGTACTTTTTCAGGTGCTTGCAGTATTTTTTCATAATTTGATCTATTCCACATAAGGCAAACACATTGTTTAGCAAATGTTAAAAAAATATGCAAATATTTTATTTGAAATGCTGTGGCTGTGCTGTGGTTTCATACTTGGCAATATCAGGAGTGGACTTCTCATGAAAATACACTGACATCTGGACTAATATCAGCTTTTGAAAATAAGAATTACTTAGGTTGTTCAGCTGGAAAGAACTTCTTCCCCTCTCAACCCATACGGTTGAGAGGACAGTGAGTGCACCATCTCTGCAGGAAGAGAAGTAGCTTGCAACAAAGGGCTGTGAGGGTTTGAGAACATCTTTCCTGCAGGGACTGTTCCCAGGGATGCTGGAGGTAACTCGGGTAATGAAATTGAATGTGGAAAGTTTATCCTCTTGTCTCTCTCTCAAACTTTGTGAGACTGATTTTAAAACCTGCACTTTCTTGCTCTAGAAATATTCCCTCTCCTGATGAGTGCTGTGGCAAAGTCAAATGCAGAATGGCCTCATGCAGGAAGGAGGGAGAAATCCAACACAGCACCAGGGAAGGATCCCCTGTGATGTGAGACTGTGGGGAGCCCTGCTTGGAGGAGGCTGAGGCATCTCAGGAGACAGGACTGGGGGAGGGAAATTTTGAAGGCAGGGGAGAGGTGATGATACCAGAGAGAAACAAGCAGAGGAAGACGTACCCAGCAGAACATATGCCCAGAGCCTGGAACAGAAAACAGGACTCCACTTTTAGGTTTCTCTGCTATCAGCTGATAACTGTGAAACTCGCTGTAGAGCAGCTTGCCCCTAGCTGAGTGTTGCTCTGCCGAGGAGGGGATAACTATTCTATCCAAAATTCTGTCAGCTCAGAGGGCCTAGGTCTCTAGAACAGAGGCACAGACTGCAGTAGCTGGGTGATTGTTTTTCTGTTTTGCTTCTTTTTATAAATTGACAATTTCAACTCAAGAAGCTTAAAAATGCAGAAGATCATTGTTAATGGTTGGGTAAGAATTAGGTATCATGTATGTTTTATTTTTCTACTGCAAGCTGTGGATGTTGCAGATATAGTTATCTTTATTTACATGTTGCACACACATTTACATTTCATTTTTTTCCAGAGGAACCTAACTGCACTAACAGTAATAGATGATTCTCTAACTGAATCAACTATTTTATAGATATATTTATGTATTTATGTGTTCTCTGTGTACATTTTTATGTATTTATATATTAGATATTTATATTTTCTGTTTAAGAGTGGCCTTGTGTCTTTTTTTACTGCACATTATTAATTCCCTGCTATGAAAATAAAGCATTATTAACTTCCTCACAGGGTTTACTATAGCAATCTGCATTAATGCATCTCGGTGCTTGACAGTTATTTTGGTCACATCATCACAGTGGTGGCTGAAATGAGAAGGAGCCAAATCCCATTCCACAGAAAGCTCTGGAATGATTTGTGTCAAAAAATTGCCAACAATTTTCACTGTGTGTTTGACTTTGACTTGGAAGTTTTGATAATCTATTTCTATATAATGTGCAATGCATTCACAGCAGCTGCAAAGATATTTATCCAGAGTCAAGCTGAATTGGTGGTTTGCTTCTGCAAAGCAACAGAGCCAGAATGGGTCTACCTTGCCACAGGGACAGAAGAAGCCAGAGGCAGAGGCAGAACTATGGGGGTGGCATCTGAGTAGGGCTGAGAGAAAAACACTTTCTTTCCTGAAAGTGTCAGAATCAAGTGGATTCTGGAGAACCAGGTTTGCTGCTCCCGCTGCAACCAGAGGTAGGGCAAGAGATACAGAAATAACTGATACTTTCAAGAGGAGTTTTACTCTTTCACAGCCACACTTACTGCCCTACATCCACAAAGTTTCTCACAGTCACAGCAGAAGTCAGCTTGCCCTTGCAGGACCTTGACCATGGCAGAGCAGTCAGTGGGGCACAGCCACTTTCCAATTTTCCTTTTCCCTACTTTTACTCTGCAGATGTGCTCTACTGACTTTTTCTGCATGCTTGAAGCCAGTCTGAGATACATCACTTACCAAACAATGTTCTGTGTGTGTCATAGTTTGTTAAGTCCTCTGACAACTTTCTTTGGCTCATTCATTTTTATTAAAACCTATTCATTTTAAAAGTGAATTAGCACTTAGCTTTGTTAGTGCATCAA
Organism: Pachycephala philippinensis; assembly: GCA_013397055.1. NCBI lineage: Eukaryota > Metazoa > Chordata > Aves > Passeriformes > Pachycephala > Pachycephala philippinensis. Next base: position 33,123 of record VWZT01002847.1, read on the forward strand.
CAATTCAAGCTTTTCTCTTGTAATATTAGCTCATACAACAGGTGTTCCAAATACCCCAGTCCAATTGTTCCATTTAAAAGACAGCAGTAATTGTCAATCAGCTTTCATTATCTGAAGTGCTTACTTTTGATCCCTGATAAATATTTTCCTTCTCCTTCTTGCTTAAAAAGCTCAGTTTGGAACATCATATAAATTGGTTTGTTGTTTTTCTGTTTTTAAATAATCCAGTTAAAAGCCTTTTTGCCCAGAGATGAATGCTGTTCAAACCCACAGGGGTAGCTGTAAAGAAAAAGCTGTCAGAGCTACAAAGAAAACTGTTCATCTACCTTATATAAAGACATGAAATGGAAAAGTCAAGAAAGAGTAGTAAGGAAAGGTCAAGGAAACTTCAGAGGAGTCAGATTAGAATGAGCCAGAGGGAAATGAGGTGGGGTGGGTGAGACTAGGACAGCTTTTCAAAGGAGAATGCATAGAGACTGTCTTCATACGTCTAACAGACATATTTTTATTCTGATAAGTATCTCTCCCTTATAGGTATAGGCCACTGGTTTTTTCCAAGAATGCCTCGAGCACAGGATATTAATTTTTTTTCTCCTCAAAGTAACACATTTGGAACAGTGAATTCTGTAGAGACAATAGAACAAAGAATCCTCATCTAAAACTCATTTTAGCATATTCGAGTTTAAATCAGCAAGACTCACAGTTGGGGTAGATAGCAAAATAACACTTCTATCATTCTGGTGAATTTACAGAGATAATTCAAATAGGAACATTAAAGAAAATGGTGAGCTTGTTTGTTCATGGAGAGGGGAAATGGCAGCCATCATTAAGCAAACACAAAGAAAAAAGGGAATCAAGCAGCGAGCAGAAAAAGCGTAGCAGGAGTGTGAGGAGAAAAGGCAAAGGATGGAATTATTCAGCAGTTCCTCAGGAATATGTTAGATTCAATCTGCTTTAAGCTTTAGTCTTCTCGTTGACTTCAATGATAATTGTATCTAGCTAAGATCTGGGCAAATTAACCATTAGCGTTTCTGTCTTTAACAGGAGACATGCCTCCCAATTAGCTAGCAGTTTATAATTTACTGGACTTGAAACAAATGCGACAGGTCAAGAATTTTGGCTTCCCCTTCTTCTGTGTATCTGAAGGAGCAGAAACAATGATGGATTTTCCCAGACATGGCAAACTCCTTGTGATATGCAACAAGGTAAACTGGTACGTGGGGAGCAAAAAGAGTACACACCTTTTTAGTTGTGTCTCCTTATCAAATCGGTTGTCTGTCACTGCCTTTTTAGGAGCCCTTAAATGCTACTACTCATATTAACCCCTTGAGATCCGCCGTGGTGTAGAAATCCCTTGCTGGCATCCTGTCTCGTGCATGTTCACGCAGGGCAGGCAGGCTTTGCAGCTCTGTCTGTGCAGAGTTAGGAGCTGTACCTGCAGCAGCAAGCTTCAGTCCTATTTTTCAAGCTTTGCTCCAGACAGATACCTGCAGAGCCTTCTGTAGAGTTGAGTGTATGCCTAGCACAAATTGAACGCTGCAAGATTTTTACATCCAGTCTCCAAAGAGTTCTGCTAAGCATGTAAGAATGTGGTTTTTGAAAGGCTTTTTAAGCTGGTCAAATCCGTGTAAAAAATCAAGCAGAAGCAATGGCCACCTTTATGTCCTCGAGATTAGTCCCCTGAGAAAATTGAAATCCATTGCCTAAAAAAACAAAGAAAATAGTGCTCTTTGAAGAAACAACTGGAGATGCTGTAACTTAGGCAAACCATCCCTTTTTCTAACTTTAGTTGGGAAAACATTATGAAATGTTAACTGCAAGCATTACTGCTCTCTCTACAGATAGATGAAAGGGGAGCATGCAGTCACCAGATTACTACAGAGTGCTGCTTCCCTTGCCACAGTCTGGTGTTAAATTCTACCCAGCATTGTTTACTGAGGTGCCACACTGCAGGGAACAGAGAGGAAAACTCTTCCTTGTCCAATCTACTTGCTAGCTTTGTATCTTCAGTGATAATAAGCCTGATCAAACATAAGCTGCTGCCTGAAGTAGGACACATTTGTTTATTTTCTTTGTGTGTATGTGTGTGCATGTGCATGTGTATGTTTAAATGTATTCCTTAATCAGTTCACCTGTTTGCTTATCAATTGAAAGATATTTTTGTTTCTCTTTGAGAAACGTCCAGGTTTTCATGCTACTGCAAGGTCTGTAAGTTTTTTAAGTGGCTTTTTTGCTAGAAACAAAGGAATTCCACACTAAATTGGACAGAAAGCAAGGGCTTTAGTCCACTGAACCAGGAAGAGCAATTTTATTAAACTGTATGAGCAGCCTGGTGCAAAAGGTGAGTGAAACACGGCCCATCCCGATCTTTAAAGGTTTAACAGGATTTTCATTGCTAATATAGCATTGAAGGAGAGCTCATTTTTCTGTTTGTGGCTCAGGATGCACAAAGTAAACGTGTTCCTAGGAGAAAAAATAATGTCTTCAGTACAAACTGTGAGTCACGGATCGCTTGAGAAGAGAACTAGTGAGGGAGCAGTGCCATCTACGGGCTGTATCCCTGTATCCCTCAACAGGGATGGCTCTCGTGGTCCTCTCCTTCAGGCGCAGACATGAATAAATAAAGCAGGGTCTCTCAACAATCTGCCATATGTATTTGACTACCTGTTGGGGATACACAGAATAAATTTTGTTCTCCATTATTTCCTCTGGTTAAGGGCTCTTTCTAGCATGCCCAACAGCCTGGCAGCTTTTCTGAAGCAGGGAGAGTACTTTATTTTGGAATTGAAATCTGCAGGGCTACAATGTGCTCTGAGAGCAAGAGCTTTCAATGTTGAAAGGAAAATACTTCTTTCCATAATACAAATCTATTAAAAAAATATCTTCAGGGCTGAGGAGACTTCAGATGAGCAGTGTGTATCCATTATGTCCTACCAGAAGATTAAATGTCCCTGGCAGGTACCAAAGCAATGACTATGAAGAATATTAATAAACAAAAAGCACACAGATTTGTTGTATTTACTGCCAGATGTTACCACGGAGCCAGGATTTATATGTGTTCAGAAAGGAGTTAGACCCCTGCACAGATGGGAACAGCTGGTCCTTCTTTGCTAGGAAAAGGAGTAGTCGGGGGGCCATTTTTGCAAAGAAGTCTCTAAATTTCTGAGCTCCTTTGAGTGAGTTCTTGTGCATTTTCTTGTATTTGTTCTCTGTACATCTGTATTTGCTACCAATAGGGAGAAGATCACCAAGTACAGCAGACTTTCATCTCCCTCAGTGCATCCACTACAGTTCTATTTATAGAAATATCTGAGCGTGCTTGCAGGAACTAATCGTAATACAATACTAAAATCTAAAATACAAAGGAAAAAAAAAAAAAAAAGGCTAATAAAGGTCTAAATCATAATTAATGTTAAGCAAAATAATGGGCTATGCATGGAACCTTCTTCACTGTAACATATCAGAAAAAATCATGTTACCTTGCTAGATTGTTTCCAAAAACAAACAATCCAAAATTAAGGCATGCTGTGTGGCAGAGAAACCTGCTGCAACAGAAGATATGAGAGAATGAGTAAATGAACCTTGTCACTCTGCGCTTATATTACATAATGATAAAAGGAATCAATAAAAGTGATTACATAAATAAGTCTATTACTCCTTTGGGGGGGGGGAGGGGGGCAAATTAGCATTTTTTTACATTTGCCCCAGCTCTTTAAACTCATGAGGAGTCTGTAATTGGCAGAAATGTAGAACTCGTCAAAAGTCGTTGACTAAGAAATATGTATTTTCTTTCATTTCATTTTATGCCTGAAAGCAAATTCTCTTTGTTACTCATGAAATGGATCAGCACAAGTAATCTTAAAAGTGACTTTCTATTTTTCTCTTATTCAGTTCAGGATTTTTCCCTATTATGAGCAGACACAGGTGTGCTGCCCATCACCAGTGTTTTGCACTTCCTTTTGTTTCTTGCTACCACATTTTCCCTTGGCCTTTGGAATGGCAGCAGTCCTGAAGTGGTTAGTGAACATCAGATAAGCTGCATGATATTCACATGGTACCAGTTTGAAGCTATTCTTTTTTCTGTCTTCAAAGGAATGAGAGACCTGATAGCCTCCATTTAAATTGTGTTCATTTAAAGGCTATCACATTCCCCCTGGAGTTCTCATACAACTTCCCATCTTCTCAGATATAATCAGAGGAGACTTGCAATGTTAATCTCAGTTCTCTAATCAAAAGAATGCAAATTTTACTGCCCTATCTCAGTTTGACATCAGTAGGACTACTGATTACCACTAAAGGACAAGGGTTATGCTAAGCTTGCTCTTCCAGGGTAGAAATATTTTATGGCTTTATGCTGTTTGTAAGATGCCACCCTATTTCCCTTCATCATCATCATCATCATCACTGGCAATCATTGAATAGAATTATAGAATCATTTTGATTGGAAAAGACATTTAAGTCCATCTAGTCTAACCATTATCCCAGCACTGCCAAGTCCATCAATAAAATAGGTCCCCAAGGGTCACATCTACAGATCTTTTGAATAGTTCCTGCGATGGTGACTCAACTGCTTCCCTGGGCAGCCTGTTCCAGCATTTGACAACCCTCTCCCCGAAGAAAATTTTCCTTATATCTAAAATAGATCTCCTCTGGTACAACTTGAGGCCATTTCCTCTGCTCCTGCTATTTGTTACTTGGGAGAAGAGACCAACCCCCACCTTATCACAACTTTCTGTCAGGGAGCTGTAGAGAGTGGAAAGGTCCCCCCAGAGTCTCCTTTTCTCCAGGCTGAACACCCCCAGCTCCCTCAACTGCTCCTCATCAGATCTGAGCTCCAGCCCCTTCCCCAGCTCTGCTGCCCTTCTCTGCACTCGCTCCAGCCCCTCAATGCCTTTCTCTTAGTGAGAGGCCCAGAACTGCACACAGGATTTGAGGTGTGGCCTCACCAGGGCTGAGCATAGGGGGACAATCCCTGCCTGGTCCTGTTGCCACACTATTGCTGATCCAGGCCAGGNTTGTTGAACCTGAAGCAATGAGGCTTTGGAACATCAATCCAGTCTGTCCAGATCCCTCTTTAGAGCCTTCCTGCCCTTTAGCTGATCAACATTCCTGCCCAACGTGTCATTTTCTTCAAACACTGCAGCTGTCCAAGCCATGTGCAGCCAGTTTCTCCAGGAGAATTCTGTGGAAAATGGTATTAAAGGCTTTACTGACGTACAGGTAGACAACAGTCACAGCTTCTTTCTCACCCCCTACATGGGTCACCTTGTCATAGAAGCAGATCACATTTGTCGAGCAGAACCTGCCATTCCTAAACCCGTGCTGGCTGGGCCTGATCCCCTGGTTGTCCCATTTGTGCCACATGATGGCACTCGGGATGATCTGTTCCATATCCTTCCGTGGCACTGAGGTCAGGCTGACAGGCCTGTAGACGCCTGGATCCTCCTTACAGCCCTTCTTGTAGATGGACATGGCATTAGGTCCCTTCCAGTCAACTGGGATCTCCCTGGTTAGTCAGGACTGCTGGTAAATCATGGAAAGTGGCTTGGTGAGCACTTCCACCAGGCCCCTCAGTACCTTTGGGTGGATCCCATCTGTCCTCATAGACCTGTGTGTATCCAAGGGGTGTAGCAGGCCACTGACCACTTCCCCTTGGATTACAGGGGCTTCATTCTGCTCCCCTTCCCTGTCTTCCAGTTCAGGGAGCTCAGCACCCAGAGAATGACTGGTCTCTCTACTATAGACTGAGGCAAACAAGGCACGAAGTACCTCAGTCTTTTCCTCAGCCTTTGTCACTGTGTTCCCCCGCCTTCATGTATTCAATAAAAGATGGAGATTCTTCTTAGCCCTCCTTTGATTTTTAATGTATTAATAGAACAGATTTTATTGTCTTTTACAGCAGTAGCCAGACAATTTCTGGTCAAGGTTTGGCTCTTCTCATTTTCTCCCTGCATAACCTCAAAACATCCTTGAAGTTCTTTTGTGTAGCCTGCCCCTTCTTCAAAAAGTCATAAACTCTCCTTTTAGTCCTGAGTTGCAGCCAAATATCTCTGTTTAGCCAGGCCAGTTTTGTTCCTCTGTTCGTGTTTGACTCAACATTATCATTAGATCACACAGTAGGGGTACAGAATGGCCACTTTTATTGCAAAGACTATATATGTCCTTTTCCCTAAGTGTTTTATCCCTGCTAGGGATTTAGGACAAATTGAAATTTAATGCAGGGTGTGTTTTCTATTGTGAACTACATATATCTGCTCTGGAAGTGGTAATCAATAAAGATGATGTGCCACATTGCTTGCTGCATACAGACTTGTTAAATTTTTGATGCACGTTTCTGCTTGCTTAAAAAATAATTCTGCTTTTTCTGTCTATGTGCTGCTTAGGATAATTTCTGCATTTCCTGCTGCTGTTTTCACTACTGTTCACATATTCCCTGGATGCTATGAATGGGAACATAGCAACCATTCTGGATGGGAATGCCAACTGAAAACAGCTAAAACACGGAGATATGCAAAAGCATCAACTATTCAGAAATCAGACTGGGGGCAGAAATAGATGAATAGTACTCCTACTGTATTTGACTGAAGTGAAGCTCAGTGCTTTATTTTGACCCTTTCAAGTTCATAGTACCATTTGTACCACTACAAGTATTCAGTACTATGCAAAGATAAATCTCTAATACCAGAACTGACAGTAAATAACTTGTGTAAGCTCAGATTTTTATTGATGAATCAGGGATGTGTTTCAGTGTGGTGCAGGAACAAAAATCTGAGACATAAGCAGGAGCTGTAAATGGTTCTTCCATTATCTTCAAGTTGACAAATATGCAGCCAAGTTCAGATATGATGAAACCTGCTCTGTGGAAGAGGTTTTTACTTATCTATTCATCTCATCCATACTGGGACACACCAACCCTTACCCAAAATGTTCTTTGGATACACACAATCCGCAGACTCAAGTGTTAAAGTAAGGTTATTAGAAGTGAAGCGCCCTACCATTGAGCCCGTGTTAAAATATGCACGTATTGAAAAGCCTGGATTCAGAAAAATGGATGAGTGAACAGTGGAGCAATGGGGTTGAACAAATAGTAGTCGTTTTTTTCTTCTTATTTTTGGCTTAAACCAGAAAAAAAAAAAAAAAAAAGCAGAACATTTTTCAAAGTTCTGAGAGGTTTGAAACCAGTTTCAGTCAAAACTGAACCCAAACCAGCCTAGGAAAAATGTGTTTGTTATATGGGACCCAAGGCTCAGATGTTGAAGAACAAGAATGGGTCCCTAGATGAGTTTATAAACTCAATGATGATCTGGTGATTTTGCTCTGGTCATTCTCATCTGTCTAATACCTTTCCTTTGGCCCCTTTTTCTATCAATTTAATGTAATATCCTTTTGGTTATTCAAAATTTCCACATGTGAATTATATAATAAATATATTAAAATAATAGAAAATTTACAGAAGTTATTTTCCTCCTGCTGCACTTTCCAGAGAAGTTAACACTAGCCAAAGCTACCCTACACATAAATATTTTATTTTGTACTCTCTGTCAGACTAGAGATAACATTATGGAATCTGACTCAGAAAACATGAACATTGAGAAGTGGATTCTGCCCCTTTTGAGCCTTTGCAGCACAAGGTACCATTCAGGGAAGCCTGGATTGAAAGAAAACCCAAACGTATGGAAGCAGCCTACAGTCAGCTGAAAAAGCCCTGCACAGCCTTCCCTTGAACCTCCCTGGGAAGGAGTGGAAAAGTGGGGGAAGAGTGAGAAGAATCACACCAAGTGTTCCAGGACAACTTAAGCTGGTTTGAGGTCTGATTTCTATCCTGAAATACTTGCTTCATGCTGTAATTTAGCCAGATACTTTGTCAGAACAAGAAGCAGAACCTGAAATCCAAAAATTTTATATAATCTTTTGTGCTGGCAGATCCAATACTGCATTCTTCCAATAAAATATATAGAAAAATGCATTTTTGCCTTGTCATAAACCTTTAGTTTTAGTCTTTCTGTCTCTCCTCTTAATATGGGCTTGTTTGTCAGCATCATTCCTCCTGGACTGCCTCTGTAGGGATATAATGTATTCTGATTGCATAGTGCCTATTCATCTATAATGCTGTTGAGTCAGTTGCAGACATATTTGAATATTTGGTAATTTAACCTTGAAATAAATGGTAGAGGGATGTCTTTTCACCACACCCAAATGTGTTCCTGACTAATCATCAATTTTTTACTTCCGTTCCAATGTCATTATTACAATTTCATTTTTACAGAAGAAAATCTCCTTCTTTGAAATATTTTCTGTTATTCATAAATAAATGATCCCACCATCATATTTAATATGCACTTGTTTTGTGTGGGTGTTTGCAGGGCATGTGTGTGTGTGTGTGTTTGTGTGAATGCATGTTCTTTCTGAAATTTTATCTCAAAGTTAAGCTGAAAATCTGTGCTTTGGTTCCAGGCAGGAATGCAGCTGCCTATTTCCTAGGGGAAATAGGGAGCCTAACAGCTGGCCCTGCTGGAGCAAAAGCAAAACAGATATTTGGCTTCAAAATATCAGGATTTTTGCCCTCCTTGTGCTAGAAACTTAAAAGTTGTGAAGGACTGAGCAAACAACTCTTTGTATTTCACAGGGCATGCTGCCACTCTGGGTTACACAAGTCAGTGCTTCTCATCAGTAATTACCTACACCTTCTAGGAACTAGGGGCCATCTTTAGGAACCACACCCAGTATGAACTACCAGGAACTACAACTAGCACAAACATTTTTAAGAACATTCAGAAACACATGTTGATTATCCTTAACATCCTATCCTGTCACATGGATGCAGTGGTGCCTCAGGTAACACAACCCTGTAGTAACAGAGCTCAGGAAAGGAGGCTCTTCAAAAAGCAGTTTTTAGGTGCCGCCTGAGCAATGGGCAATTATTCCCTGGCACATGCCCATGTAACCCTTGAAAGCTGAGATATGTAGGAGTTAAAGGATGCAGTTTCATAAAGCCATTGTGGCTCACAGGCTGGAAGCTGGGCCACTCTGAATCAAGAAGTGTGAACCCTTGAAGAGGTTTGAAATGCCCTAGGGAGATGTGCATAAGGAAATGGCTGAACATGAAATTAAAAACGTACAGGGTCAGTGAGGCAGCACTTCTCCTTATTATCACATATCCTTATTGTTACATATCTTTACTGTTAGTTTACATATTCCTACACAGAAATCTTTCTGGACTTAGCTTAGTAGGCTATAATTTATAACTTTTTCAATCTACAATAAACATACATTGCTGATACCTTTCTTTTTTTTTTTTTTTTTTTAATTTACTGTATGAAAAGATTTACCAAGGAATCTGAATGAAGCCTGCATACCAGGTCAACTGGCAAACAGAAGTCTCGTTATGATAATGGTATATACCACACAGACTGTTAAACTTGTTTACATTTTTCTCTGGAAGATTAGGTATTTGGCAGTAATTCGACAAAGTATAGTGGACCCATAAAACTGAAAAGTTAGAGGGTCTACTAAAAATGGGAACTCATTAAATTTATGTAATAATAGGTAATACAAGCTTTTATGCATTCATTACAGTCTATAAAAATAATACAGTCATAATTAACCAATAATGAAATATTCAGGAAAAAGTGTTCAGTGTGATGATAGAAGAAATGTTTATAATCTTTATAATTCTGTTGTTACTGGAAAAGAATCCAGCTTGTTCTCACAAGATTGGTTTTATTTACCTTCCTTGTTTACCATAATATTTCTTCAAATATACTCCAAAATTTTTAGACTTATTAGTGTTGATCTCCAGGATTATGACTAAAATTTAAGAAATTAGGTCTTTAAGTCATTTTTTTTTATTTATACATACATATACATATATATGTATACATACATACATATATGGTTTTAGTTTAAAAAAGTAATTAATTAGAATGGAGTACATTATTTTGAAAAGTGACATAATCATGGCAAATTTTTCAGTTTCTCAGACTTGGATTGCCTCTGCCCCAGTAGCATCTCTTTTATTAATATTCCCTGCAGGTGTCACTCAATGTTTCAGTATGGCTTTGCATTCTGACACTGATTTTCCCAGAGTGCTTTTCTCATTGGTGTCTGGTAAATTCAGCAGCCAGCAAGGTGATTGCCTTGTAGGTTGGGTTGATTGCTTTCCTTCTAAATGGTAAACTGTTCTTAGGTTTATGATGGTTTTTGACATGTTTCACACTGTTCTGAAGTGTTTGCTTACTGAGTCCTGAAAAGTTTCCAGCTATGTGCAAATTCTGATTTTTTTTTTTTTAAATAAAAATTTTAGACTTAGAAAGTAGATATAGAACACCATTATCTCAGGGGAAGGATAGTTTACTAGTATAAGCAGGACAGCTTTGAGGTAAAGTAATAAAATTATGCAGTACCCTAAATAATTTATAAGGAAGACAATAATATAAGACAATAAAATAGCTTGTAATAATTTGCAATAACTCTTCCTTAGAAAGTCTGTAAAAAATTATGAGAATAATTAATCAAATGGAAAAAAAAAAAAAAAAAAGGAAAACTGAGTATTTAGGAAGCTAATACAAAGCAAAAATTGTCCTGCCTACCTTACAAAATAGATCAAAGCCAGTAATGACCATAAAATCTGGACAGTTGCCTATGAGGAGTCAAATATTTAGTGATGCTTGACAAAGAGTAGGACCTGAATAGTACTGTATAGAATAAAAAAATTCTTAAGATTGGGAAGACAAAGAGACGTCTTTTATACTTCTGAGCATACAGAATTCATATTTACTGCTGTAGTAAGCCATCTAAAAACATCAAGGAAGATGAACAGGAGATCAGATGAGATGATGGATAAACAATTTATTTAATAACGTACTACTTCTGGTTTTGTTCCCATGCATCTGTGAAATTCTTATTAGCATATGCTAATGAGCATTTCTTGTCAGTCTTCAGTAAATTTCATGGTTTAGGATATATTTGTTTATTTGTTTGTTTATCTCAAAATTGTTCTTACAGTGCTTTCAAATACAGACAAAAGCTGATATTGCAAATCGTCCTGCTTCTTGCTCCTTGTTCCAATATTTTCTCAGGGTTCCAGTGACTCTTTCAGCTGCTCAGTGTTCAAAGCAGTGCCTAAGGTACAAAACCTGTTTTTCACCAGTTTCACATTTCACATCTGGCACACCAAAGCACAGACGACTGTTTAACTGTGCTTCCCAAAAGCAGTGATCCGTTCTCTCCTCTGCCACCTTCTTAATGCATTTTTATTGTCTTTATTACAAGTGCAGCAAGGATCATTGTACTTTCTCAGTAGGCTACAGACAGCTTACAAGCAAATTAGTGTTTTAAAGGTGGTATCTTAGTGTTTGAAAACTGGTGAGAGGGCAAGACAGTGGAATTTATATGTGGGACCGGAGAGCACAGTATCTCATTTGCAGAGAGGCTTTGATATGGGTGTATGATATGGAATGAGTGGCTGCCCAACAAGAGTCAGTCAAATCCTCAGACAATTCAGGCAGAGATTTCAAAGACATCCCTCAACCCCCTCCTCTAACCCTTGAACACAAACTAAAGCCTCCTGTTCCTCAGCAGCTGGTCTGCAGACAGGTGCCATTTGACAGATCCTTAGCAGAACTATGTGGTAAAATTTTGTTATAAGACCATGTTATTCTGCTCTTCAGATAAACAGCAAACAGTCAGCTCATTTCTACATTTTTCTGGGACCCAGCTGGCTGTGTAAGGTAGCTCCTTTATTCAGAGCAAGACATGAATCAAAACTTCAGACGTAGGTGTACAAATTTCATGGCTTCAGGTTCCCAAAGCAGGAGGTAAGTTCTGTCCTAGTTTTGCTTAGAGAGTTTAGTGACATCATCCTTCATCACTGTTATACAAAGGTAGAATATATATGATGCTCCAATAGGAAAACAAAGCCAAATTTACTCTGCCACTAAAACAGAGCTCTCTCTTAAGGAGATTGAGAGGACAAGATCTCAGATATTAAAAGAGGAGCGGGGGATGTGCTGCAGCTCTGCTCCTGCGAGGGGCCAGACCTCCTCATCGAAGTGCAGCAGCACCTGGTCTGGGCTGCAAAGGCCAAAGCAAGAAGCTCAGCTATTTCATTATTCCTGCCCCTTACTGTTTATCCACTGTATAAATGTATATTTATATAAATGTAATACTGTCCAAATTAAATCCAGAATAAAAATTTACTGCAAGAGCATCATATTAATGTAAATCTATGCAAAAGCATAACCTTATATAAATTCAATATCGTTATATTTACATAAATGCATTACATATTCGTATTTTTAAAAAGTAAATGTAAGTATACAAATATATATATGCTCATTTTGAAATGACTGAAATTTCAGAACTTTGTTTTCTACATAATTTAAAAAACAATACTCCACAGTACACTTATTTAGTGAACTGTATTTGAGGTATTTCTCTGTATTAGAAGTAGGCATGACAGAACTATTTCATGTCAGGTTTGTTCATTTGAGGATACAGAATTAAAACTGAAATATTCCTAATCCAGGCATGCAGTTTGATTTGCTATGTCTTTCACGCCTTTTGTGCTTACCAATGGCATTAACAGTATTGGAGTAAAAAGGAATATTTCAAGATTTTTTTTTTTTCACAACAGAAAGTTCAGACACTATTTCTTTGCAATTTAAACATAAAATTTTATTTCAAAATTGGGAATTACCATACTTAAAAATAAATATGCTTTTTTTAAAAAGAATAGCTCTTTGGTTTGCTTATTTTTCTGAAAGACTACAAAGCCTGTTTCCTAATATTTCAAGTGGAAAGGAAATGCAGACTTCCATGAAATTTAGTGTTCCAGTGAAGTACAGGAAACAGCAGTCACAAAATACTGCCTGGAAAAAAAATTAAATTCCCTTGCGACAAATTGCACTGCTTGAGGAGAAACCCTGTATTGGTTTAAAACCTGACAGAAAAATACCACAAATTCCCTCTGAGGATAGTGATTGTATTTAACAAGTTGCCCTTCACACCTTTTGTATCTCTGATGGCAGCCACATGTCTTCTTTCACTTATCACAATATGCCTAATATTATAGGGGAAGCATATGCAGTACAGGGAACTGCTGGCTTCATTCACAACTATCAAAACAAAACAGTTTTCAAAAGGATTTTCATTCAGGGTTTCTTTACAGCTAGGATCTTTAGTATCTGTGTGTCACAGAAAAGTCACTTTCCATTGATCTAGAAGCCTGTGTGACCTTCAGTGGAATTCCTGGGAAGGGAACCACTGTGACCTGGCCACTGTGGCCAACATGGGGTGACCTGTAGGTGACCACTGATTGGGTCCACACCTGCACCTGCCCTGTAACCCCCAGAACTGGTGGTGCTCAACTACAGAAAGCTGCATTCCTTTCCCTCCTCTCCCCAAGTTATCTCACATCTCCAGATTACATACCTTATTTATGTATTTTCTGTATCTGATAGTCCTCTCTTCTAATTTCTTACGGAAATCATGCAAATGTAGATGTCCTCTCATTATGTAGACATTGTAACTGTGTTTCCCTGTGGACATGTAAGCCTGTCAGTTGGAAGCATCAGCTTCCATCCATCATGTTAAGGAGATAAATCGTACCTAAAATAAAGGAGAAGATTCCCAAGTGCTCTGGCCCAGCCTGAGCACAAAGCCAGATGGACCATAATGTTACGGGGATTATTGAAGTTATCAGCTGCAAGGAGTGTTCTGTGCACGCACTCTGAGAAGGCAATAGGAAAGGAGAGGGGTTGTAGTGGGTTGACCCTGGCTGGATTCCAGGCACCCACCAAAAAATACGGGAGCTTCTCCCCTTCCACAGTTGGACAGGGGAGAGAAAATATAAAGAATGGTTCATGGGTTGAGATAAGGACCAGGAGAGATCACTCATCAAATGCCAACATGGGTAAAAACAGGCCAGAATTAGAGATATTAATTGAATGTGTTACTAAAAAAATCAGAGCAGGATAAGGAAAAGTAAAAGACCTTAAAAACACCTTCCCCCCACCCCTCCCTTCTTTCCAGCTCTAACTCCTCCCCGAGCAGTGCAGGGAGATGGGAACGGGGGTTATGATCAGTTCATCACAGGTTGTTCCTGCCACTGCTCAAGGAGAGGGGTCCTTCTCCTGCTCCAGCAGGAGATTCCTCCCACAGGAGACAGCTCTCCATGAACTTCTCCAACATGAGTCCAT
>VWZT01002847.1:47406-66878 GCA_013397055.1 Pachycephala philippinensis
CACTCTTCCATGGGGTCAGTCCTTCAAGGACAGGCTGCTCCAGCGTGGGCCCCCCACAGGGTCACAAATCCTACCAGGATACCTGCCTGTTCCAGCACGGGCCTCCCATGAGTTCACAGCCTCCCCTCAGGCACCCACCTGCTCTGGCATGGAGTCTTCCATGGGCTGCAGGTGGATTTCTGCATCCCCGTGCCCTCCACAGGCGGCAGGGGCACAGCTGCCTCACCATGAACTGCACCACGGGCTGCAGGGGAACCTTGGCTCCAGTGCCTGGAGCACCTCCTGCCCCTCCTTCTCCACTGACCTTGCTGTCTGCACAGTTGTTCCTCTCACATATTCTCACTCCTTTCTTCCCTGGCTGCAATTATATCTGCACTATAACTTTTTTTCTTTTTTCTTAAATATGTTATCACGGAGGTGTTCCCACCATCCCTGCTGGGCTCAGCCTTGGCCAGCAGTGGGTCCATCCTGTAGCTGGCTGGTATTGGCTCTGCTGGACACAGAAGAAGCTTCTGGCAGCAATGCAGAAGTGTACTGAAGACCTATTATTCACACTATTGGCCTAAAAGATATTTTACTTTTAACTAATTCTTGCGAAGTCCCATGAACTTCATGCCCACAAGCAGCTGAGCTCACCTCCCAGCTCAGTTTCACCTCAAGGGAATCCACTCCTGCTCTTCACGACTTTTCCACGGCGTGAGCCAAGGCATGGTAAATGGAAGTGGCTGGAAAATCCCCTTTCAAAGGTAAGCTCCCAATCCAAGTAATGCTGCTGAGGACGACTACACTTATGGTGTGTGAAGGCACAGGACCACTCAGATAAAGCCTTTTTTTTAAAACAAGACTGCACATCCAGCACCATATTGAGAGAAATAAGACATTTTTAAGTGCAAAGCAAAATTACTTCTTTCTAAAAAATGTCACTTCAAAAACTGCAGATATTTTAAACTAGTCTGAGGATGAATTGGGGATAGACTTTGTTTGGGTAGGATATATATATATATATATACGAATTCCACATATCTAATTTAATTCTCCTTTAGGCCTAAAAAATACAGGAGCTCCAAGTGAAATATTTATATCTATGTGTTCCCTGACTCAAGTCAATTCCCTTGGTTCCAACTTTATCATTACCACACATTTTTAAAAAATAATATTCAGAACAAAACCTAAAAAGGAGGTCCTGAATTTTTTCCATTATTGATTTTTAAATTAAAAAACATGGAAGAAAAGCAAACAATATACCTACATAACCACAAAAGTTACAACATTATAGTCATTATCTTCTTGTATTTAATTTTGAAGGCAATAAATTTTACACAAGTTACAATGCTGAAGGGAAAGGAATATGAGCTTGTAAGAACTTTTATTTTTGTTGTGAATTAATATACCTTAAACATCAGTAAACATTCTAATGAAGTAACAGCTGAAGCAGTAGTGCATAAAGTTAATATGCATCAAATGACAAAGAGGAGATGATCTGTTGATAGGTTGATCCATAAAGTTTGTATGCATAATTCAAATGATGTTTAGCAATTCATATATCTCAGTTATAACCCCTTTTTATTGCCAAGTCACAGACTGTATTTGTTCAAGCAATAATATCACTTTTTTTCATGGCAAAGTTTAAACAATTCAGATGTCAAGTATTTGATCTGCCCACGAGTGCTTTAGAAATGGGAGCCGGGCTGGGGGAAAATAAATATAGCAAAGATTTTACTGAATACAAAGACAACAGAGCAACTTGTCACTTTCTTTTTTTTTTTTTGGCAATATATCATCAGCATAACTTCAGCTCCTGGAGAGAGGCTTGTACTAAAACTGAGAAGTATTTCAGTTTTCAGGTTGATTACTTGAACATTACTGAGACATAAATGCTTGCAATTTAAGCTGTGAATAATGAGATTACTGCCTATAGAAAAAGGCTTGGAAAGCGCTGAGACATAGAATGTTAGTATGTGGTATAGAAAGAATTTATATTTAGTAATTGAGAAGGAGTCTGACGTATTCTGACGACATATTTGCATTTGATATCCAGATAGGGGCAAATCGTTTTTCTCGATACAAAAAATCTTGAGCTTTAGGCCTTTCAGCCTAAGATTTATAACTTGGGCACAAAGTGACTCTGGCCCTTGAGTCTTCAAGAACAGTCAGCAGCAAAAATGGCACAGCAGTGTAACAGTGACAGATATCACAGAATGATATGTTCTCATTATGTAGCTGAGAACATTGATGGATTCATAAACAAGGGGGTGAAAGCAGAAGAGGCATACATCAGATTATTACACAGTCGTGCAGTTCTCTGCTAGTTGGTGTAAAGTGCACTGAAGTTAAATATGTAGAGAATCTAGATTTCACTAACAATTTTTTTCTTTTTAGAAATCAGCTGAGTAGTTAAATAGAAAAAAATACAGTCAGATGGATTTTGAAGAGTCAGTATAAAGTGGTTATTATTGTTTAAGTATTAATGTGCCATGGAAAAGCTTATCATCACAGGTTTTAAACTAAACATTTTTCTTATTCTGGGACTTTGAGCAGTCTCTTCCAAGTTCAGAATGCCTGGGAGAGGCAAAATTAAGGTAATATATTAGCTAACTGAAAAGTTATTTGCCAGGAGAGAATATCCAATGGTAAATACTTTCCAAGCGTGTCCAAATATTTCACCTGGTATTAGTGAAAAAAAAATCTAATGGTGAAGTTCTATAAAATACAGAAATTCTGTTCCACAGAGAATTTCAAATTTTTCTTTGTTTTGATTTTAAATCAAACACATAATTTTTTTACACAATCTGCAAAGCAGCTCTTTTAGGGGAGGAGGGGAAGAATGCTGTCTGTCAACCAAACCTACATCTTGCTGCTTTATACTGATGCTCATCGAAGCTCAAATGTAAAGTTAAAAACAAAGTGAGACAAGTAATTTGAAAATGCATCTCGTTTCAGTGCCTTTAAGAAGGATGTTTGACTATAAAAAATTGAATAGATTTCCTTTCAAATAAAATTGTTATCAAATGCACACAATTCCTGAAGCTTTAATATTGATAGAATCACACATTCTCAGAGGATTTAGTTCTTCTGACTGAGAAGCTGCATCTAAAGAAAGGTAGCCACTAGGGCCCACATATAAGGGAAAAAAAAAAACCAAAAGCCTCAGTTGAGCCACATGCCTGTGCTGCCTATAGAAGCAGAAGATTTCATGCAGCTGGATTGCTGAATGGGCCCCGTGGGGACATTGGACTGTGTGGCCCTGAAAAATACAGTTGATATACATCATATTTTTGAATATATCCTCCCTCTCTAGAGGCAGGGTCTGATTTACATAGTGCTCCAATTTAGGAGTTTAAAAAAAAAAAAAAAAAGTATTAAACTTATTTCGAATTCTTTTTGGACCCTTTTAGTCACTTGAAATGAAATCCTAGTTATGCTGAATTTGCAGGGAGGCTCTATGATGATTTTTAAGTACTCATGATTTCTTTCACCCGTTAGTGTCTATTCCAGCATTGCAAACTCACATTTAGCCTTCTTAGTCATTCAGATTCTCCCCTACTGACAAGAAGAGAATGATTTAATACTGTGAGGATAAGAGTGAAGATCCCAGAGCGTTATATATTTTTTTTTCCTTTGATTACGTGCTCTCATTTTCTTGCGATTTTATCCCTTTGTCCTCTTCTATTTGATTTTCTTGCTGAGCATCCATTGTAATAAAGTGCCGTGTTCAATGAAGTTGTGGTGAGCAATTTAAATAATAGCAGGTGTAGATGTGGAGGAATTTTGATTGTAATGCACTGCTGTGAAGAACTCATGCATTTATAGTGCAGTATATTTCTGAAACCATTATGGCAATAAGCCAATCAGCTCAAATGTGCCAGGGACAGTGCTGCAAATGTATAGAGTTGATGGAATTCATTTCAGTCACTTATTCTTGAGGTAGGATTAGAGGAAATTTTGATCAGTTCATGCATCTCCAATTTGGCCTGCAGCTTTGAGCTCTGGCTGCAGCAGAGCTCTCAAGCTGAGCACAGATGGGGCTGGATAGTATCTGGGTGAGAAGCTTCCAAAAAAATCAAAATGCTGCAGTGTGTAGGTGTTGGTAACTCACTAGGCAGCACGCTTCCCTCGGGTCTGCTCCTTACATCCCTGCCTTTCACCACGTTGGAAAATGCCAGCTTGTTAGAGGTGTTTCCTTTGAAGATAAGAGTTAAGATCAAGTTCCTTATCAGTTGAAAATCCTATTGTATGTTCTCCACTACTAGACTTGATATAATGTCTAGCTTCCAGCTCAAGCAATTCCATTACATTCTGTCTGCTTTTTCCCATTTCATTTTCAAAAGGAGCAAGGTTAGGACTGCTGTCAATATAAAATAGCTATGACTGCATTTTGCAGAGAATTAGTTAAGGCTATCTGTGTTAGAAGAAAAGGGGGGAGGGTTTTCTGGGTACTGATCACAGCCTACTGCAAAAAACTCACTTTTATATATATCTGTTGAGAAAATTTAGGGCAGTTACTTTGATAGTACAATCTCTATAATCTCTTCAAGTTATCCCTTATCTTGCAGTTCAAGTCAAGCTTTAGTTTTCAAACTACATCTTCAGTTGTACTAGAGGAATTCAGTTAAAAGTTCAAGCACAGCAGCGGGGAACACTTTCAGCATGTTATGCAGGTAAACATAACACAACTCACAACTTACGTACTCTATGAAGCACTTACCCACTGGACACAATGTTGAACAAGAATTTTTACGGAATGGTCTGGGGCAGAGTACAAAAGATCATTTTTTTTCAGGTGCTTAACAGCATTTCTTACCCATTGATTTTAACATTACTTTGCAGTCCAGGGTAGGTGTCTCTCAGATCCACTTCTAACACATTCGCCACTTAGGAAACTCTGTTAAGCTCTTCAAACATGAAGGAGGTTCTTACCGAGCTCTCTCACACCACAACTGTGCGAGGAAGCTGGGGAGTGAGTTTGGTGCTCAGAAGCTCTGCTGAGATACCGCTGGGGACAGGCGGTGGGCGAAGTGGCACCGTGGCTCTGTGAAATGTCAGTCATGCCATGGGCCAAGTTCTGCTCAAGTTACTTCTCCAGCCTGCAGAAAAATCAGTGAAGTTGCATGAATGTATAGCAACAGAGTGTCTCATCTTAGCCTGAATTTGCTCATTGCTTTGTAATTACACAGTGGATTGTTGACTTTTTTCTGCTTCATATCATTTACAGGTTAAACGTGTTGGTCAAGGTGTAGTGGAGGAAGGGTGACACTGTGAATTTACATTCAGGAATATTACTTTTATAAAGTGCTTAGGAATCAAAAGCCGCCTTTGCACCCATTGACACACCATCATCACATCTCCTCAGTAACCCGCCCCCAAAACTAACAAATGTAGACAGGATGATGACTGATGTAATTTTGGTGAAAATATCTGTGATCTACCAAAATTTAATCAAGAGATGTTATCATCCTGAACTTCTTCAAAGAAATACGGAAAAAAAAAAAATTTCTGTAGTGGTGGAAGTGCATTTTGAGAGATGGGAGATAAAGCAGTCTAACATGCAAATTATATCTGTAGTAGAAAGGCCCTAGCTATCATATATTACTAAAAAAAAGCACACCGGATATCTCAGAAGGCAGGAGCTTAGGATCTCTTTTATTCTCTTACAGCTGAGAGATTTTTTCAGTCAAACTGAATTTTTGGTCCCTGTAGTTACAAGACAAAATGAACATGTTAGGTTATCTGTAAGCTCACCTATATGATATGATATCACCTATAGGCTATGATATAAGCTCACCTGCACACCCACCAAAGGGCCCAGAGAGACAATGGAGCAGAGAGACCCCAAATAACACCCTGTCCAGCCAGTTCCAAGCCCACAGCTGTAGCCATAAACCCAGAGGAGCACAGAGGGACAACATCAGGCAGGGGGAAAATCCCAATTCAAGACTCAAGAGGAAGAAAATCCTGTCTGGGCCTTCCCCAGGGCTGTCCCAGCAAAGCCTCAGTCCCGGGGTACAGGTGTGAAACCTGTCACCATGAGTCACTGGGAGCAACTCTCTGAATCATCTTCTGGACTAAGGATGGTTCCTCTCTGGGGGTGGGACACATCATGGGATGCAGGGGAAGAACATTTTAGGATTCCACAGGATTTTCTATGGGATTCTTAAGGAGGATTCAAAGATGAGAAAAATGAAAGGATTTGGAGAATTTGAGGGGTGATAAGGGAGCAAAAGGGTCCATTAACACACAAGTCAGTGCTGTTGTCTGGTCCTGTCTTGCACTCGATCATCACAGTCTGCCTGTCTACTTACTAAAGTGCACCTCCAACTGCTTTCCAGTAAGGGACTTTAACCCTCTGTGTGTGCCCCTGTCTGTCTGCCTGTGAATCTGTGGTGCCAGCAGCTGGAGTGGGGCTGCATCCCTGGGAGCTCATCTGTCCGGGTGCCCTCAGCTGGGGAGAGTGAGCAGCCTCTTTGCTGGATGGATCCACCTCATGTGTGTGTGTTCCTGGACTCCCACCGATGTCCTGCTGTCCTGCCCCGCCAGAGAGGGGAGCAGGACAGGGCTGTTGCTGCTGCCCATGCTTTGGGAATGCCCTGGGTGTCTGTGGATGACCTGCACTGCCACACATCTCTATATGTGCCCTGTGCCTGCTGCGAATAATTTTTCAGCCTCATTATCAGCTGGACCTGGGGACACAGAGTGGAAGCAGCCCTGCCTTCCTCAAGCTGTCAGATCCAGCATGATACACTATCAATATACATTTGGAATTTCCAATTCCAAATACCTCCAACAGAATGACCACCAGTTTTTAACAAGTCTGAGCAGGTCTGCTGCTTAACTTCCTGAATACAGTCCTTTCTTTTGACAGGACAGATTTATTTCACTTGTCAGAAGAAATGTCTGCCCTGAGAGTCCACTGGTCACCGTGATAGCCATGAGATTCTCACTTGGTGCTGGCAGCCACAGTGTGGGGATTTAAAACTCCCCATTAAAACTATTCAAATACATCAATATATCTTAATATACCCTGCCATTTAAGCATTAGATAATGAAATGTCAGACACCTGAGTTACAAATGGAAGAAGGTTTTTCAGGTTACAGAGTCTAATTTTCAAGACTCTATGTTTAAGAAATGATTGCTCTTCTAAATTAATAACTAAGCACATTAATGAGGACTTGCTTAGGTACACAACATTTATAAGAATACATGTGCCTGTGATAGTACTGAAAAGTGTTCAACAGGAATCATACTAATATTCGTACGCAAAATATTTTGAGGAAGAAAACTCTTAAAACTAAGAAAAACAATAATCAATAGAGAGTAAAAAAACCCAGATTTTAAGGAAAAATGAAAGATGTCACAGAACAAAATAGCCAAAAATATTGACCTTCATGAAGCAGCAATGTGAGTTAGGGAAGTTGATTTATATTCATTCTGAAGATTACTGAAAAAAAAATCCATAGATGTTTAAAAACCTTAATTGGCTATTCCAGTCTCGAGAGAGAGAGAAAATAAGCCTGTTATTGAAAAGTACATAAGCAAGAAAGAAAGCTTTTGATAATGTCAGCATGGATCCCAATCATTCTTTCACAGGCTTAAGGTGAATACTGATTAGTGTAATTTGCTTGCCTTTTGGGCTGTGCTTTTTTTCCACATTTCTCTAAGGAAGTTTCAAAACAGTCTTCAGTTGGGGTTTTTTCTTCTCATTTCTTAGTATGCATATGAATAGCATCTGCTTTCTTCCCCAGCAATAGCAATGATATGTTTCTACTGCCTCAGTTCTAACCAGTTTAATGTGCTGAAAAGCACAGTGTTGCACGATAACAGCAGTTCTGCAGAGCAAAATGTTGATGGAAATGGCAGACTGCTGTTAGAGGCAATGACGGGGTTATGGGAAGCCCAGATTCCCTGTGAAAGGAGTCGGTGAGGGTCTCTGGGAAATATGGAGCAGCAACATCTGTGTTTCACTAAGCTTTCATGAGAGAAAATGTTCTGGATGTATTTTATTACAGGCTTTTGATGAAACTGAGATGGCACCATTGAATGCTTCCAAGATTAGAAATGTTAACATTTCCTTCACCACATTTGGGAACTGCTTTTGACAGAGTATGGCATAGCAGACACAGGGAGACCTGCTGTGTAGCAGATTTTGCCAGGCTCTATAGCAGCCATCATATGTTCCTTTAATCTTTCTGCCTTCTCTTTATTTTATTTCATTTTTCCTCTTATCCAGCAAAATTCCTGATGTATAAAAGCCAGTGTTGCTTGTGAAGTAAAAGGTCTGCACAAATTATAATGTTTCCCTTTTGATGTAAAGCATTCTTCTTTGGGCATGTTGCAAACAAGATTAGCTGTTTTCCTTTCATATTGTCTGCATACTAATTCCAGAGGAACTGCTGTGTTACACATGCACTTGGTTCCTTTTCCTTTCTTTGTTTAAGACAGTTTAAATAAGTAAATTAAAATCCACAGTAAAGTGGAACCTATTTGTCTCAAGAAAACATAATAATGGTCATTGAGACAATGGCATATGCTGGTGATGCAATGAGCTGCATTTCATAGACTCAGGGCAATTAGGCACTTAAAACCACCCATCCACCAAGCTCATCCACCCACACTGACAGTTTAAGAACAGTCCCTCTAGGGAATTTCTAAGTTTTTTGAGCAGTCTTATTTTTAAATTTCACGTGTGTCAAGACCACCTTGAAAAAAGAAAATCTAAGAGATATTTCAAATATAACTGTGTATAACATCAAATACTGAAACTATGAGGTTAGAAAAGTATAAGTACAATCTATGCAGAATGTTTAGAACTGAAGCTGGAAAATATGTTTTAACTGTGGTTATTGACTATCAGAAAATGCTAGGGTGATATAAAATTATTTATAAAGATGTCTATGAAAAGTTCATTGTGATATTTTAAAAATTATGACAAGATAGTGTAAATGGATCATAGAGGACTATGGTTTATAATTTGTATTTTTTTGTATTCCAGTAGAAAATCAGTGAGCTGCAGTTCAGGAAAGATGTTGACAAAATGGGTGTGTAGAGGAGGTAAGAGGTCTAGGGAACTGGGGTGACTGAAAGAATCCGGGCAAGTATCTTTCCACAAAATGTAAGATTAACAACCTTCAAATATGCAAGGCTCTTCTGCCACAAAGTTGGTTCATGTGGCTGGTGAATAAGTTAAGAAAAAGGGAGATTATGCTACACTATAGAAGGGTCAGCTCAGATGCCTGGAAAACTTTAGATTTTTAAGGGCAGTGACATAAAAATAGACTGAATGGAGGTGTCATAGAGTCCCCATCACTAAAATGTTTAAAGACAGATTAGACAAGCTCTTGCCATGTATGACACGGTGTACAATTCATCCTGTCAGGACAGGAGGATGGATTAGATGATCACATGAAATCCCTTCCAGCCATATGACTATGTAGAAGAACAGAATATACACCCAGTGTAATTTATAGCCTGTTTCAGCTTTACTGCTTCTCTTCATATTTTTTTCTTGTCACCTTTACTGTTCTGTAATAAAATAACTGATGGAAAAAGTGGTTCTTTGCTGAATTACTTCTATGGCTTGTATTAAGGATACATTGAGACCACAGAAACTCCAAGAATACTGGACTCTTTAGGAGCCAGGCAAAAATAAGTAAGCAGAGCTTCCTTCATGTTTTATGTTTATGAGGGCTCTAGGTTTGTCACATAAACAAGGTAGAAAATGCTTTCAAATATTTGTCCCGACATGCAAGATAGTGACAAGGAGGGAAAGACCTGGATAACAGAAACATGAATTGCTCAGTACTGGGAAAAGGAGTCATCTGCAACTTCCCCAATGCACCTGGAGTAAGCTGAGCAAGGTGCCATGTGGGTGGCTGTCCAGAACAACCTAACTGGAAGGAGCCACAGCTTCCTTTCAGCCCACATATCTGATGTACTTCCTACAAAAACCAAAGCACTCTGAGGGTGGGAGGAAGAGAACTGAGAGAGGAAACTGCAGGCACCACACTGTGGTTTCACCCCAGAGCAGAGCTGGGCTGTAGCCTGGGTGTGCCTCTAGTCACAGGAGGGCACACTTCTAATTGAGCTGGACTCTTAAAGTCTAAGCTCTTTCTGAGCACGATTTCTAGACAGAATAACTAGTTCCAGCTGACTGCCATCAAGTGTCTTAGAGTTCAGCTGTATGATGCACCTGTGTTAATTCAAAGTGTTAACTGGGCTGTGATAATTTGACCACAGCAAATGTTAGTGAAAGTTTTCTGGTCACAACTCAAAATCCCAGAAATTATAGAAAGGACATGTGTTGAGAATCAGTTTAAAGGTGGTAACTTCTTGAGTTTTGGGACTTCTTTATCAGAACCCATTCAGGCATCATTCTTACCTCCCTCAATTTCTGCACAGATTAGTGTGTCTGGAAATCAGCTAGAAATAACTTATAAATTACAGGTCATAAATGCTATCTCAGTCATTTCATCTTGTTTGGGAACAGCTGATCTTCCCAGATCAGATGAGCTCAGATCCCACCCGCAACAGGATTTTGTTCTCTTTACCTTGTTTGAGAGTCAGTTGATTGAGAAGCAGGATTTCCACCTAATTATTCTAGGCATTAGAAATGCAACACTGCTCTTCAGCTTTTTGGAAGTTCTTAAAGATCTCCTCCAGTTCTGTTTCTTCAGCACACGAGAGTCCTTGACAAGGAGTAGCAGAGTGGATGGCAGCTGCCTGCTAAGCTGCAACCTCTTAAAAGCAGAGACACGTCTATTGCTATATCTTCCTGACCTGGTAAAGATAACATGGAAAAAGGAAGAAAAAATTTAAACCCCCCTATAATAACAATAATAAAACCCCATTTTTCCAGTACTGATTGTCTTGGTCATTTGATCAGTCAACCCTATCTGCTCATTTCAGTTTCAAAGAGACGAAATAAAATGGATTGTCTCTTTCTTTGAAAAATGTATTCATTTTCTTTAGCTAGTTCTTACCTAAAGATGGCAGATACCAGTTGTGTGCATAAAACTTGGAGCAGCAGGCCTGCTCCTAGAATCAGTATAATTATATGCACAAAAGGTTTTTTTCTAAATACTTTT
The DNA here is from genome assembly GCA_013397055.1 of Pachycephala philippinensis. Taxonomy (NCBI): domain Eukaryota; kingdom Metazoa; phylum Chordata; class Aves; order Passeriformes; genus Pachycephala; species Pachycephala philippinensis. The sequence goes on from VWZT01002847.1 coordinate 58,486, forward strand.
TCTCTACTCTTGCAGGTTTTACTGATTTTCTTGCTATTTCTATTAACCCAGCCCCCCTAAAAGAGGATATGAATTGTCCTGCTATATTTTGCTATGTATGTGTGTATGGATATGTGCATATGTGAGAAGCTTCACTATGGTCTCAGCTGGGAGAAGATGGCTAATGGTTTGCCAGAAGTGAGGGTGACTCCAAAGTTGCACTTCTCCAAACTGTAGTGATTGACAGTTCAGTGTATAACTTGAATCCAGCCTTATTCTGCAAAGTGGGAATCCATGATGCCACCCTAAAATAGGGATGCTGGGATCAGACAGAACCTGGAGGTCTTTGTGCCTCTCCATCCTCTCCAGACACAGCCCAGATGCCCCAACCAGACTGGATGTTAAATTTTCAACCTCCAGAGTTTCAGCAGGGTGAAATTCATCCCATGTGACAAAACATTGAGTGATTCTATACAATTAAAGAACAGGTTCTTTTTTTCTGAACCTGAAATTAATGTCATTTCCCTTATATAAAATAAGTCAATGACATATGTACACACAGAAGAAAAAGGGTCTGTGTATCACGTTTGCCTGAATAACACTTGTGTGGTTATTTACCTACATCTAGGCATGTTGTGAATATGTAAATGAAGCTAGGCCAATTTCATTACTGACACAAGCAGTGAAATGACTACCCATTCCTATCAACAATATGATTTATGTCAACAACATGAATGATTTGTGGATTTGCATACAGCTAACAAGTTATAGCCCTGTGACCTCACAGTGCTTGTTGATTTAGGAATATTTTTGTCAAATTTCCTCTGACAGTCTCTAGTTGTCTCAGCTATTGAATCTTACTCATGTACATTTCGGATTTAAAATACTACACTTCCATAATTTAAAATAAATATTAGGAGTCCTAAGACAATACATGTGTTCAAATCTCAAGTTGCATCTTGAAATTTCAAATTTTTTTTGATATAATATTTGCTTATACTGTTCAGCACTTTTTGTCAGTGAATTAAAAACTGACCACCAGCTGGCTTTCTGACATTTAATTTTACTTTTTTTTTATTATTTGCTATATATTGCAATGCCCAGAAGGTCCACTAGAGGAATATGTTTTCTCTGAAAAGAGATGCAAGTGACTGACAGTATCATAATTTCAAGCCAGTATATGAGGCCAATTCAAAGCAAGAAAATTTGAATTGCAGAATCACACCTTTGGTAGCAAAGTTACTACTCATTAGGCAATAACAACATTCACAGTCTACCCACAACAGCAAAATGCTGCAAAGTTTAAAGCAAACTATTAGAAAGGTTACCAAAACAAAGGTTATATATTAAACTTGGAAAAGTAAGATTATAAATAAATGCTATGCTTTTCCTTATCTAAAATAAACACTCACATAACTGAAAATGCAAGTTCAAATTATCCTCTCTCAGATCTCTGCAGAGAAAAGGACATTGCAAGGCTGCTTTGCCACATGGTACTTTGTGATTAGAAGTCCTGCTGGAGTGGCAGTCCTGACCGGGAGCAATGGGAATCTCTGCGGAGGTGGATGGGAATGGCTCTTTGTGCAGCACTGCTTCTGCCTGAGACACTCACTGTGGGGATTGCAGGATTAAATTGCTTGGGAGGCTGCTCTCAGTTAAAATGTCTCTAACACCCTGGAGGGCTGGAAAAAAATGGTGCTCCTGAGGAGATTCATGCCCAGAATGACAGGGAGAGAGAGCAAACAGAGAAAATGTTAAAATATCCTCAGAAGCCATGTCAATATCTGATCTGAAAGGTGGTCTTCACTGGTGCATTTAGGAACATGAGGAGAAATTCTGTGCTGCAGGTGAGAGCGCAGAGCTCCTGGCACAGTGCAGAGCTCCCAGCACAGTGCAGAGCTCACAGAACTGCTCAGCAGCAGGCAGGGCTGGAAGCTTTTCCCTCCTCAGGAGTCCCAGGCAGCTGACAAACAGAGCTCTCACACACTACCTGAGGCTGTGGGAGGGTCTTGACCTGCCCCCCTTCTTCTAGTAAAGGCTACATTACCAAGAAGCATCCTTTAATGGCCACTTTCCCCCCACCTCCTGAGGCCTCCAGCACATTGTCCCACCCTTGCTGCCCAGGATATCCAGAAAAATCACCCCTTGTGTCACAGCAGTGGCCATGGCCATCTGAGGTTATCTGAGCCAGAGTTCACCCACCCTGCACAGGACAGAGGTGTGGCAGAAAAGGATCTAGCTCAGTACTTCTCCTATCCAGTAGAAAAATGTTCTGTAGAGCACCCAGGGCCAAAGATCTGGGGCAGCTGAGTAGCTTTGCTTAATTCTGTGAGCACCGTAAGCTGTGGAAAGCTGAGCAGCTCACTCTGCACACCTGCACAGCTGCCATTATGGCCCCTTCTGCAGCAGCAGGACCAGTGCAGAGAACAGGCCAGCTGTCCCAGCAGGTCAGTGAGGATGCCTGTGTCCTCTTCAGTGTCAGCTTCTGCAAATTTTGTGACAGAAACTGACAGAACAATCCTCCCACAGCCGCCTTTTGGCTCAGCCTCTGAGCACTAGTTATGTGAGTAGGTCTCTCATTTGTTTTGTGAGTTACAATGTCTAGAGACATTGATAGAGAGTGGTGGTGAACAGTCCTGCATCCAGTTGGCAGCCAGTCATTAGTGGTGTCCCTCAGGGAATCTGTGCTGGGGACAGATTTATTTAATATTTTTATTGATTATGTGGATGAGGGTATCGGGTCTACTGTTAGTAAATTTGCAGATGACACTAAGCTGGGAGCGTGTGTCAATCTGTTGGAGGGTAGGAGGGCTCTGCAGAGAGACCTGGAATGGTTGGATGGATGGGCAGAATCCGCTAGGATGAAGTTTAACAAGTCCAAGTGCCGAGTCCTGCATTTTGGCCACAATAACCCCCTGCAATGTTATAGGCTGGGGACAGAGTGGCTGGACAGTGCCCAGGCAGAAAGGGACCTGGGGGTACTGGTCAACAGCTGACTGACCATGAGGCAGCAGTGTGCCATGGTGGCCAAGAAGGCCAATGGCACCTGGCCTGTATCAGGAATAGTGTGGTCAGCAGGACCAGGGAAGTCACTCTTCCCCTGTACTGGGCACTGGTGAGGCTGTACCCTGAGTGCTGTGTCCAGTTCTGGGCTCCTCAATTCAGGAAGGACATTGAGAATCTTGAACGTGTCCAGAGCAGGGCAACAAGGCTGGTGAGGGGCTTGGAACACAAGCCCTATGAGGAATGACTGAGGGAGCTGGAGTTGTTTAGCCTGGAGAAAAGAAGACTCAGAGGTGTCCTTATCACTCTCTAGAACTACCTGAAAGGGGGTTGTAGTCAGGTGGGCGTTGGTCTCTTTTTCCAGGCAACAAGTGACAGAACAAGAGCACACAGTCTCAAACTGCACCAAGGGAAATTTAGGTTGGATGTTAGAAAAAAGTTTTTTTACTGAAAGAGTGATAAAATTTTGGAATCATCTCCCCAGGGAGGTGGTGGAGTCACCATCCCTGGATGTGTTAAAAAAAAGGTTGGATGTGGCACTCAGTGCCATGGTTTAGTTGAGGTGATGTTAGGGCATGGGTTTGATTCGGTGATCTTGAAGGTCTCTTCCGACCTGGTGATTCTGTGTCTGTGTCTCTCCAACTCCTTCTACTCAGCTCTTGGCACACTGACCCCACACTAAAATCAGACCCTTCCCCATTGTGTTCCAGAACCACACCCAACTCTTCTCTCCCATTCTCGCATAGTTCTCCCAAGTCTTCAGCTTGGTTCCTCCTACAAATCTCTTTTTAATGTCTTACTTTGTCATTCCTCTTCCTCTGACCTGTGAAGAGACACTTTTTTTTTTGCCACTTCTCTGCAAAAGCCTTGACAAATTTGTTTTCCCATTCAGATTTCCTACTTACCGTTCCCAGGTGCTTCCATTAAAATAGACAACAGCTGAATGACTAAACAGTATTGCTGGTCCAAGAGAAATTTGATAGAGTACAGTTCAAGGTGGATTTGAAGTGCACATTTCTCATGACAACTTCAGAAAATTGAGCAGAATATAGAATTTGTTGAGACATCAAGCTGGATGTAAGCAGGTACCCCTGAGTCATGAAAACTGCAGTATTTAGTGGCACAATAGACCCAAGCTGTCTCAAGGTGACTGTTCAGCTGAAAATAATGGCCTGGGACCAAGGTTCAGCTATTACAATTAATTGTTAGGAGTACTGCCAACAAGTCTCTCCTGCCACTTAGCAGAGAAGTCTGAACACTAGTGTGAGTATTAATGAATTCTCTGCGGCAATAAAGTTGTTTTAATCTGAAGCTGTTGGAGCTCTTTTTAGTCCTTACCCAAGATCCATCGCCTGCCACTAACCACTATTTAAATGTTTTAGCATCATGCTTTGTGTTTTTGTGGAAAGAGGCTTCTTTGTCAGGCATCCCTGAAAGCTAACTACTGTGAGCTCATATGCTGCCTACAGAGAAAGAGGGAAATATGTGTACATATTTATGTTAACAAAGATGTTAGGTAAGCTCAAAAGCTGTTGTAAACTCACAGAATATTTACACAAGTACAATAAATATTACCCATATGTAGATGTTTGTTATAGGTGTGCATTTGCATATGTGTGTACATATAAAAGGATCAACCTAATATGAAAACAAAACCTGCTCTCTTATGGTCTGAACTGGCCTGAAGTCTGGACTGGTTGTAAAGATCCCTTTACTTACATTTTTTTTCTTCTTTTGAATTTTTGGGAAGCTCCTCATGGTACACAAGCCTACACAGAGTTATGTGGGCACCAGAACACTGTTTGTTTATGGACCACCATTGCTTTTGGGGATGGGAGTTGTGTTTCTTGCTCGGTTTTGTTTCCTCAGTGACAGTGTCAAAAGTCCATGAGGAGATTCTTATTGCCATGGAAATACAAATCTCAGTGATACTTATGAAAGAACCTGTACACCTAGGAATGTTTAGCTACTTCTCAAACAATCTCTGCTTCCCATAAGTTCAATTTGGGTAGGTACAAGCCAACAAAAGTGCCCCTGCTCCTTACCTTAGTGTAGGAGCTGTGATTATCCTCTGCGCAAGGTGGCAGCAAAAGAAAGCTCTTCAAACTCCTTCCTCTCTCCCCTGCACGCCTCCTATTAAGGAGAGTAACTCCTTCAACTTTATTAATTGTGTTTTAAAAATCACCTGTTGCTAGTGGTTAATATAAGTCCGAACAATACCTGGAGTTACTGATACTTTTTACTTTGGGAACAATCACACTTTACTCTTCATTTCTTTACCAATATTCCCCTGGGGAAAAGCTAGAAAATTGCATGCAAAGAAAGGAAACCCATGAAACAAATCCCCCTTAAATCACTGATTTTCCCTTTCTGATTTTATTTTTAAAACAGGGTATTTTTCCAATGAAAACACAACGGCTTTGGGACAAAGGATCAAGTCCAAGACAGAAAAAAAAAAAGAAAAAAGTTAAGCTCAATGCTTAATTAAGACATCGTCACATAAGCTGACAAATTGTGATGGATGTACCAGTAGTACACCATGTTTCAGCACAGTATTTTTGTTTTTCTAGAGGAATAAGTAGTCTGGAGAATCTGACTATTGAAATCCCAGTTAGCAGTTATCTAAATGAAATAAAAGTGTGAAGTCCACCCTGCTAGTTCCCCTGACCCTAATCAGCATTTGCTGTTTGCATATTTTTAGAGGCAGTTTTTATTTGCTTGTTGTTTTGGGGAACAGATTTATTTTATTTTCCTGGTGCCTAAAGTGTGTTGAATGGAATGTTTTACTGCAAATATTAGAGTTTATGAAGCTACTTTAAGGTTCATTAAGCCTCAAAATACTCCTAACATATCTTCCCCATATGGAAGAAAACCTTAGGTGAATATTTAATAACCTTCATAGACTCTGATTCTGTAAAGTCAATAGAAGTAGTAAGACCAGCAGTAAGACTGTGCTTATTTTGAAAAAGCAGGGATTACTCACCTTGAAAGTACAATATAGTAAATATGTTCTTTATTCAGAGACATGGTAAAAGAATAGCCAGTCAGCTTTGGATATGAACATTCTCTACAACCTTAAAGCTTGTTGTGATGACCATAACCTTATTCCAAAACCATTGTGTTTAATAAAAATTAATTGCAGAACTTGAAGAATATTTTATTATGGAATACAAAAATACTATCTATGTAAAAACAATAAGTTAGTTTATTTACAATACTTTACACTATCCTGCTCTGGGGCTTCCTTTGCACTGGACTTACTTTCATTATTTTACACACCTTTATAATTTTGCACAAAGCATTTCCAAAAGCATGTCATCCATGTTCACTGCTCCAATGATGGGCCTGAAGAATAATTCAGCAACCACATTAGCATTAATAGATCTTAACAAGGAGAGAACAACATTCAGCTTGGCAAATCTGGCTTCATCGCCTCTGTGAATGAGTCTGACATGTTCATTTAGAGCTTGTTGTGCTTCCCTCTGCAGCCCTTCAATGTACTGTGTACACTGCAGTCCAGGTAGATCTGAAAAGAAAAATAAGTTATTTTGTTTACATAATTTTTGTTTATAAAATGACATTATTCTTACAGAACAACTCCTAACAGCACACAGATTCTAATTATCACTCAGGGAAAGAAGCAAATTAAATTGCTAGAGGACTTCTTGTATGCAAAGTCAACATGCCAAATTTTATTGGGCAGGTCAAATTCTTATCACATTGGTGTTCTGGATATTTAATACTCTTGTTCACGAACCTGAAATATGATGTTCATCAACATTCACTTAAGTGCTAAACAAATTAGTTGATAAAAACGTTGATTGAAGAATGCTCTCCAAAACACCATTACAGTGGAGAAGACAACAAAAATAACTTTTTCAGTTTTTCACTTCTACAAAAATGCATTGTTCACCTTTAAGGCTTCTTTTGACAACTGTTTCTACTCCAGTTTATAAGTGGCAAGAAGTACTGACTCCAATATACAACAGGAAGTTTCCCAATGAACTTTCAGTAAGGATACTGAAAGAAGGAAGGTGCAGAATTAAGGCTATATGTGACCACAGAATCATTTTGGATGGAAAAGACCTCCAGGATCAGCGAGTCTAACCATTAACCTAACACTGCCAGGTCCACCACTACACCATGCTCCTGAGCAACATATCTACATTTTTGAACACTTTCAGGGATGGTGATTCCACCACTTCCCTGGGCAGCCTCTTCCAAAGCCTGACCACCCTTTCAGAGACGAATTTTTTTTCTAGCAGAACAATGCCTCTATCTTTTTGCATTAGACCAGCTTCCAAATTTGACTTGTGTAACATAATCTTCACCATTGTAACTTTTTCTCTCTTACCTGTATAGAAAGCAAAGCTACACGAGCAGGATGATAAATGCAAAGTACCACTATAGGAACCTAACCATCAATAACTAACACTTTGGCAGCGGGAGCCCCGGAAGAGCCCCGTCCCACTTTCACAGGGCACTGCCATACTTGGGAAGTGCCGTATCCAGCCTGACAGCCGCCTTTCAGGTGAGTCACCGACATGATAACACGTCCCTTGGTAGAGCTGCATCCATGGGAGTCTCCACAAAGAGAAATGGCAAAAAAAAACCCCAATCATAAGTGCTACACCAAAAGCCAAAACAGCACTTTGCTGCTGGAAGCCCCGAGCCTTCCCCTGCTCTCCGGGGCGCGCAGAGCTCCGGGCACGGCACGGGCAGACCCCGGGCGGTGGAGGAGAGGTCCCGCCGCTTCCGCCGAGGGAAACGAGTAAGGAGCCGCTGCTGACTCCCAGCTTTCCCTAATCGACTGGCAGGCGCCTGGAATTCGCTTTGTTCGCGGAAAGCATCTGCGGAAGGCGCCAGCCCTCAGGACCCCACCGGCCGGGGTCTTGAGAAAGGGGCAGAGAGTGAAACCTTGCTCCGCGTCCCTCTCCTCCAGCACCTTTTCCACCCAGAGGAAAGCCCCGGGTCTGCCCCGCTCCCCTGGGGATAGAGGCGGGCTCTCCCCGCCCTCCCCGCTGCCCTGCCCGGCCACTCACCCGGGTTGAAGAGCACCGTCCCCTTGAGGTAAGCGTACTCTTTGGTGCTGATGTCCAGGCTCCAGCACTTGGCCAGGAAGCCCTTGATCGCCTGGATGTCGGCGGCCGAGGGCGGGTGCGGGCCGTGCTGCGGCCGGCCCGGTGCCGGTGCCCGCGGCGGGGGCTGCTCGCCCTGCTGCCGGGCGGTCAGGATGCGCTGCAGCATGCTGGGCTCCGCGCTCTCCACCGTCTCCAGGTGCACCCGCTCCTGCGCCAGCCCCAGCAGCAGCAGCGGCGCCCAGCAGCTGCGCACCAGCAGCAGCTGCTCCTCCAGCGGCAGCTCCTGGAAGCAGGGCACGTTCTGCACGAAGCGCAGCGTCTTCACCAGCA
>VWZT01002847.1:67181-103714 GCA_013397055.1 Pachycephala philippinensis
AAAAACCCCAAACTCTCCTCCTCCTTCCCTGAGACAGCGATACCCGGGGGGAGCCGGTGATGAGCGGCAAATTGCACCTTCCTCGGGATGCTCCTTCCCGGCCCCTCTTCCCGAGCCGCGGCCCGGCTGATGTTTATGCCGGGATGCCTCGGGCAGGGCAGGGCAGGGCAGCCCCCGCCGCTCTCTCGTTTTGCCACTGTAGGAGCAGCTCCCGCCCCCGCGGGACCCCACCGAGAAATGACAACCGGCCCCGCTGCCCTCACAGCAAGTACCCGAGAGGTCTTGGGGAGGAGAGAGAAAGGCGTATTAGTGAAGAAAGGAGAGATGAATTGGTCCAAATAATTAAATTCCCGCAGGAGGGGGAAAAGGTGACACCACTAATGACATTGAGGACTTTGGTGTATGCCTGCCCTAAGGAGTGATGCCTTGTGTGCCAAATGAACTCCTCAGTGCTGCCGTGCGGGGAGGGAGAATGGGACATGTCCCTGCCCAAGTGGGTGCTCTGTGAGGGGTGCAAACAAGGCTCTGTCAGGGTGCCCTGAGGCTGGTGCTGCTGCAGCACCCAGGGGGTTCTCCCAAGGAACCACTGCCATTAATAATTCCCTTGCTCTGCCTTTCAACACATGGCCCATCTTTCTGATAGTGTGTTGCTCCATCCATGCATTTAAAACGTTTTCATTTTCCCTTCAGGCTCTGTTTCTCCATGAATGTTTCCTCTTAGATACTTGCTATTCTGTGACCCCTCTCCTCTGAGTAGCATAGGGACTCCAAAGCAAGGAGATAAACCTTCCAGGCCTTGATGTTTACACAGGAGGGATAGGGGAATAGTGATTGTCCAAATGTGGACTTTTGAATGCAAAATAAGCACCTTCTCAACTGTGCTAAGTAAAAGTGGGTGCAGCAAAGAGGAGTAAATAAACACTACAGAAAGTAAAGTTACTTCTGTCTGCTGCATGTCTGGGCTAAAACAGAAATATTTTCTGGTTCATGTGACCTGGAAGAACCTTGACAGAGACTTAGAGAAAGTAACTGGTTTTAAGCAAAATTCTGCACCTGCTCCACTAGTATCTTCTACCAAGAGAAGACTAAATCACCCTTGGAAAGCTGCATTTTCTTTCCATGAAGTTAATAATGTTATTTTAAGCAAATACCATTGAGTGCTCTGGATTTTGTAGAAACAAAATAATTTTTGGCTGGATCTTGGCAATTTCTTTTTCCTGTGAAGTCAGTCCTACCTTATCAGCTTACACAGGCATAGAGTCACACAGTTTTTTCCCTGTAAGTGTTTCTTCACAATTGGACTCAGAGGGGATATTCTTTACAAATGGCTTTTACAAATGGCTTGTGCTTTTTGTAAGGCACTTTTCTATAAAGCTATATAAAACACTGATGGGCTACCTGCCTCAAGTAAACCTTGTTTTCCAAATGCAAACTGTCCAAAATCTAGATTATCATACTTTTGGTTTTATCTATGAAATCTATTTTCTTTTCCACTGACCCAAATGTGATAAACTCCTTTATTGGCTTTGCAGTAGCAGAGAACTGCACTAATTAAGTGATGTCTGCAGTTTGCTGGCAGGTCAGTTGTTTCACCAAAAATCCTCTAAGAAAAAAAAAAGATGTTAGACATCCAAGACAAATGTATTAATATCAAATGTTACCAAATTTTTCATTTGAATAGTGTCACTGGTAATGGGAAAACAGTCATTTATTTGTCTAGAACATTTCTTTGCCATTCTAGGTTGTTTCCTGTTAGAGTCATCAGTGTTTCCTCAGCATTAGGATTTTAGATGGTTTTTTTCAGCCTTTTTAGTCTTTTTCCTTCTTAGTTTTTTGGGGGGAGGGGTTGTTCACTAACTTCAGAGATAAAGCTTTCCAATTTTTAGAAAAAGAGCATCTCAGCTTTTAGTTGTCTTCAGTAGCATTTCTCCTATGAGGTACAGATTAGTAATCTTACTGTGGAATCTGGATGTGTTTTTTATGAGTTTGTAACTTGGAAAATATCTATGGGAAAGCACAGTACAGCTGCGACTGGAATCATTTCCTTTGCAGCTTTGACCTTGTACTCCAACTGTGGGAATATTCTGCTTATTATGGGAGGATGATGCTTACACAGGGCTATAGACAAAGGAAATATTTGACTTTTATACCAAGTCTACAACAGATTTTTTCCCCCTGATGTAGCAATATTGGTTGCAGGTGTTTAATTTTTCAAGGTATTTCTCTTTCAAACAACCCTGAAATGTAGATGCAATTCTTCTGTTATATAATGATTCTTCTGACTTCATTTCCTAAAGAAACTTATACAAAAAGTCTTTGTCTTTGATAACTATAACAAAATGTGTATCCTACACTGAAACTGAAACTTAATTTACTGCTCGGTGCCAGAAATCACACTGCTGTAGTTAATAAGTGTACTTCCTTCTCTGACAAGTGCATTTAACCACTCATTTCTCTCATTCTAATCCTTAATGAATTCTGATGTACACAGAAGTTTATTTTCTTCGGGGTAGATCATCTCTTTCCCAGCTAAAACATTAAGAATGTCCCATCAATATTTATTTGTGTTTTTCATGTTGGTATTTAGCAATATATGCAGTCTTTATTTAGAAATCTGAATTCTGCCTGTCCATAGCATTTAAGCTAAATTAACATCAACAAAGCACTCTATTCACAACCAAAAAGAAAACAAAATCCCTCACAGACACCTAACTATTTGATAGAAAATGCACAAAAACCCTTTTAGCATGAAGTGGAAGTGCCTGGTTTCTGCTGGAACATCTGATGTTGCCTGGGTATTACCAAGCTCCTTGTGGTACAGTCATGAATAGGTTTACAAGCTTCCAGACAAAGGATTACTTGTTTGTATTGTTTGGGGTTTTCTTTTGATTGTTTCTGTTTTGGGTTGGGTTTGTGTGTGTGCGTGTGTGGTTACAAGGATTTTTTTAACTCAGACAAAGCCTTGGATATGAAGGTGATACAGTGCAGTCTTGACAGCCTCACTCTCTCATGTTGCTGCTCAGTGTCTCTGTATCACTCATCTGGTAGCACATTTGGTTCTTGGCCAGAGGGCAAGACTTCAGTTTCAGAACAAGACCAAACAACCATTTGTTTTTATGCCGTCAGTGCTTCAGTGCACCATTAGATGAGAGAAGCCTTTTTTCCAGTGCAGAATTTAATCCTGATGTCCTATACACACACTATTCCTTTTAGTATAAGTGCTGAAAAATAAAATTTGATTTTAAGATCAGATGTAAAACAGAATCAATTTGATGATTAGTTCAAGAGACGTTAGATTTTCTCTACAGAAAAATTTTAATGTGGAATATTGTTATAAGGATGTGTTTAGCAATATGTCTTTTGTAAAAACAAATGCTTTATTAAAACAAGGTTTTGGAATTGAAGCATATTGCTATTTTTCATGCTTTTCTCATTGTGACTATCCATTTGTTAGACTCACCACCATTCATATTTCCCCTATTTTACTGGGGTGTTTTTTGAAATAAGTGGGGATTAAGGGAAAAGTAGTTTTACCTATGTGCTTTACCACATACTCCTGATGGCACTACTGCCCCATTCCCGGAGAGGCGATGGATTCCTTAGGAGGAGCATCCTGAGAGCCTGAGCCAAAGACAGTTGATGTGAGCCCAGCTGAGAGATGCTGACCAGAATTTCCAGAGCTTTTTCCGCTTCCCTAAGGCTGTGATTTGACAGTGTTTCTGTATCCCACCACCAGCTCACCTAGCAGTATGTGCTTGTTCTGGAGCAGGATGAGCACATGGTGATGTTTTCATGGAATTAGAGAGAGTTTATAAAAAAGACTTTTTCCCAGGTTTAGACCTTCCTGCCAGCTGCTTGAAAGTAGGTGATGTCTAATTTGGTATACACTGTAATGGTGCAAAATCAGCCTTTTAATATATCTTAAACAAACCAGAACATGCAAAAGGAGATATGATGTTGTTGTCAGATCAGTTCTTTGTAAAATGTGGCCATGGCATTTTGGATACAGAAATAGCAATCCTGAATTTCAATTTACTCTTGTTGGACCATGCACTTCACTGTCATATTTCCACTGGCAGAGAGCAAATTTAAGGAGGCCTTCGCATACCCCAGACCTTTTTTTCTTGTACCCAAATGCTAATTTACATTAGCAAATGCTAAGGTAACTAGGTTAACTAGGTTTTGGGGTAGGCAAAATTAGGGACAGAAGCAATCTTGTGAACTTTTTACAGTGAAAGCCACTCAGTTGTTACCCATTAAAAAAAGATTAATTGATCTTTGGGGTCTGTAAAGAGCTGTGGGCCCCAGCTACCCAAAACTGTACATTTAGATATGTTATTGGGGTTTCAGTATTTAGATGTAAGTAATAACTTATATTTTGGTCCAAAGTGGGTTATTGGGGCTCCCAAACATCTGCCAGTGTGGAATGCTTAAGGGTGCAGTCCCATAATCCCTCCTGAGCCACTCTAGCAGCTCACCAGAGCTCAGACAAGTGAATCCCACAGAAGTGTTGCTGACACTGCTTTCCTTGCCCCAGCTCTGGCACACACCTTGTTCTTTGGTGAGCCAAATCTTCTTTCTAACCTGGCAGCATTTTTGTAACAGCCAGTTCAAGAAAAGTAGCAGAGAAATGAGATACCTTGAAATGTGCTCTCCATGCTTTATTTTACTCAATGATACTTTTGAAGTTTCTGCCCAACCTGAGAAGTTGGAACACTCATGATAAAACAGAATTGTGCCTGGTGAGGCAGCAAAAAACTAACACATCAAGGAAAAAAATGTGGTTTTCTGCTATTTGAACTGAACTGAATTCAGCTGGGGCTGAAATGGGTGCCAGAGCAGGTGGAAAGGTGTGGCCTTACCACCCTTTCAGGAGAATGGGGAAAGAGCAGGAAATACTGCTGCAAACCAGTATTCCACTCATCCAGCAAGTGGAATTGCTCCCTCAGGAAGATAAAACCCTAAAGCTTGAGAGCAGAAAAAAATTAGGTGTTAGGAGAGGGCTTGTAGCAAGCTTTGGTTTTAAATTATTCTTTTAAATACCATGTGAAATTGATCTGTACCCTTGCTGATGTCACTTGAATAAGGGAATTGTGTTGTAAAATATTAGTGTAGAAATAGCTCTCAGTTACTTACCTTGAAGAATACATTTCTGATACAGAATAACAGATGGCTAACAGGCAAAAAACTCAATTAAGTCAGATACTGTTCAAGGTTGTGGCTTAAAGAATAAGACACATTCTAGCTCTACAGTGGCAGGAGGATACTGTGTATCCATTGCACCAATTTTTAAGTTTAAAGTTCTGTATGTTACTGCAGTTAATTGTCTGAGACTGGTGAGTTCAAAAATACACTTTCATTTGTGACTACTATTGTAGGATATTCTGCTAATAAAAATTTACATTCAAATAAGCCTATAATTTAGCATGTATGTTATCTGCATATCAATGTACAGGTTTTTAAAATCCATGCATCTTTCCACAGGTTTTAATTCATACATACTTCACACAAGTTGGATATTTAAAAATACTGTCCTCTGGTGAATCAGTGATACAATTTCCCATCAGATCAAGTTCGTGTTATGGTATTAAAAATGTATTTCCTTCTTTTTTACTATTCTTCAAACATGAGTTTGAAAGGTACATATTTAATTTACAGCTTCACCTATAATCTGTGTCTCAAATACTTATGATCTTCAAATAACTTCTGCAGTTCTCTGCATTCTTTGCTTCCATCACCATTCACCAGGTTTCTAAATTTTCTACCCCTTCTGTAGCTACCAGGGAAATCATTTGGCATTCTGTTCTGCTGTCTGCTGGCAGACAAGACAGACTGCATCTTCAGTTTTGTTGAAATAATCAGGTTAGCTTACCCTCTTTAAAGCAAGCATTTTTCTAACCTAGCTCTGTTCCACACAAGCAGATTAGGGAGTGACCCAGCAGTTCTGTTGGTACATTCAGTGCACTTGCAGTCATTGATAGCCCAAAGTACAGTGGGAAGTGCTCACACCTTCATCTGGCCGAGCTGCAGCCAGACAGCATCCTTGGCTGGGCTGTGACTCAGACTTTGAGGCTGAGGGGGACCATCAACTCCCCTTTCTGATTTCCTGAGGGCACTGTTAAACACAGATCTGTTGCTGACTGAAGTACCACTTTTGCTCAGCTCTGTGCCTCGGCAGGAAACCATTCCATCTCAGTTTGAAAATTCAGTCCAAGACATTAAATCCCACCAGTCTGCTCGTTGTTTATCCAGGTTTTTGTCACTCTTACTGTATAAAATTAGCACTGTGTTACTATTTTCCAGATTCAGCTTATAACTTCTAGGCACCTGATACACATTTCCCTATTAATTTAAAGGGACAGGAAAAATCCCTGTCAATATTTACCCTTTTTTTAATGAGTAAAACGTATTTTATATTATAAACAGCTTTCAAGCTAAAACTTTGAAGGTCTTTTTTCTCTTAAGACCTGTTTCTTTGATATCCTTTGTGCCCATTGCAGCACTTTTGCCAGTTTCTAAAACCCTTTGAAGTGTGGACATCAGAACTTCACAGAGGGCTCCACTTGTGCTGTTCTCACCAGTGCCAGAGAGAGAGAGACATAGTAACTCCCCAACTCCCATTCATTACTCTGGGCTCTTACATTAAAGAATCATTAGTCTTTTGGGGTCATAATTGCATATTGCACTGGGAACTCATCTTATACTGCTTCTCTGCTGTGACATCCTACATAGTTTTCTGATCTTCTTTCAACCACAGAGCTGTTTATTAGCAGAGGAAGGATGTCTTTCTTGTTTCAATTCTACATTTGGCTGCATTATAATGTGTTACATGTAAACAGGTCCAGCAATCCAAGGGCAGGGCTTTCTGGCCTTCAATTTCTTCTCCTCATCACCCTTGATCCTCATCTTCACCCATGAATGCCTACATATCCATTGAGTTAGAGACAGAAATATTTTCCTCAATAAGTGTGTTTTGTCCATTCCAATTTTTAAATTTCTTAAGTCAGTTATTGCTATTGCAGAGTGCTGATGTTTTAAATGGTATGTCATGTCACTCAGAAAAATGCCTTACCAGAATTCTAAAGAATGTCGTATTTGAGTGGTTACTTTTGGCTGGGCCTACAGAGAGTTGAATATTAAGACAGTAAAATTGTGGTGCCTCGGACTGTTCAAAGAAAGTCCTCTAAAGTTTTTTCCATCCCACAAAATTAAACAAGGGTAGTTTTATTAAGTCTAGGAGGAGTATCAATGACACAATGAAATGAGAATCACTGTCCAAGTCCTCTAGGCTGTCAGCTCTATCACCTTCATTCTAATGGTTAAATTAAACTTGCAGTGGCTTAACATCTTCATTTTGATGAGTAGACATACTCTTAATAACTTTGATTTGTTCCCAGTGATAACTACAACTCCCTGATGTTATGAAGCAACAGAAAAATGAAATCCCATGTGTTCCCAGCATATGGAGCCTGTGCTCTTCTCTGAGACTGTAATTTGGGAAGGATGATACACCACTGAAAGAAAATTACCACTGTTTTCCCAAAACATTTAAAAGCTGAGGTGATGTTGCTGAAGCACCATCATTTCACGTCTCTGTTGCTGACACAGCTTGTGTAGAAACAGTTTTAATAAAGTCATTACAGGGTCAATGGAAAATCTCTGTACATATCTGAAGTATGTTGAGTGATTTATGTAAGTCCATGGATATTCATTATGATGATATTCTTTCATGTTTCCATTGACAGGCAGAGCAATGTCACCGGTAATGTCCAAAATAAATTATATCATCATAAAGCTGGACCTTAAATGCAACAGAATTAAATTTAAGGTAACTGTTAAAGTCTAACAATTAAGGAAGGTTAAAGGACATATTTGAAGTAGTAAATTGCCCTGCTGTGGGTAAGTGTTGTCATTCAGAAGGCTTTGTGACACAGAAACAGACATATCCTCTGTAATCAGTGCTACAAGTACAAGGAAGAGAATGTAGTGAGACAGCATATTCTAAATCCTCTCACCTTGTCTGGTTTACAGGTACTTTGTATCAATACACTGTTTTCAATGCCGTGTGCCTCTGAACGCTTCAGTTCTCCGTATCAGGTGTTTGCTGTTGTCTGTAACCATCAAAAGATTCTTCAGTGGGGGTTCATGTGCAAGTACTCATGATTATCCCCAGCAACTGTGCAACTGGCCTCAGTGAAAATAAGGAGTGCTCGTGGATTTCCTGACACAGTCTGCTTTTATATTGCCATTTATATAGGATGATGATAACTAAAGACTGAGATAAGTGTGCCATTGTGCTTAGGATCTCTGAGTAGTAATGAGACTGTCAACAGTTTGGCACAGGGATTATCACAATTGGCTGAAGAGGATCAAAACCAGAGAGGACAAGCAACAAAGATGTGAAATTATTTGCCCGAGATCATTTATTTAAAAAAACAGATTTGTGAAGCAAATCTGCCAGTTTGTTTAAGCCAGCAATAAATTTTCTCAAAGGTTCAATGAGGCCAAGGTTTATCCCACATATTACGGATTTCCCAATTTATCCTCCCTCCCACACCAGGCCTAACATACACCTTACTTTTAAAATACTGCAGGCCATGTTCAATAGAGTGTGTTCATTTTGCTGAACATACAGAACCAACCTGGAAACTTGGTTCTCTAACCAGCTGAAACAGAGGTCAGCCATTTTCCTCACCAATGGAGCACTGAGAAATGTGAGCAATATTGACAAAGGTCTGAATCATGCTGGCTATTAAATGTTCCAGGTCAAAGTGCCACTTTCAGAGAAATAGTGGAAGTTAACATAAAAGGGACTAGTTAGCACTTCTGGTACCAACACTGGGAATATTTGCCTATTTGTCCACCACTGATGATGTGCCAGAGCCCTTTCCACCCAGTAAATACTCCAGGGCAGAATCAATTCTGCAAAATTTTCCATTTCACTTTCATTAGTACTGTTCCCTTGTGTGGTGGTTTCATGCAGGTGTTCATTCCCTAAAGCCCAAGTTTTTCTCTGAAAATGCTTTTGTAGGCATTACAGGGTCCCTAACTTCAGGATCCAGTCATGTCTGTAGCAGTTTTCTCCAAAACATAGAAGATACTGACACACATCTGTGCCACATTTCTTGAAAGCATTCACTGTTCCTGGGGACTGGGGCCTGGGGAAAAGAAAAAATGCTTAGAAAATCTGGATAGGAGGGCCTGTTCTTTCATAATCGTCTAAAACCATCAGAGTGGTGTTTTAGTTCTTTGTGATAAATTGCTGAACTCAAATGAGAACAAGCAGGAAGAAGATCAAGTGAAAGAGAAGATAATTTTCCTGTGTTGAAACCTATCATTATGATGAAATTAAGAATATGATTAATATCCTCAAGGACACTGTCTGGGGAAAAAAGCCAACATTTTGAGAATCCAAATTAATACACAAAATTTGCATGCTGTTATCCTAGATTTGACTGCTAAAAAGGAGTGAAAGCTCCAGTGTTTTAATCCAGTGATAAATAGTGAGCTAATGAAGAGGGAGAGGCTTTATTTTCCCCATTTAAAGTTGTCCCTGCATGAAAGCCTTGCTCTATATCCCATATCTACTGTCAGGGCATGTAACTGCTCAGCCCAGTGATTTTGGTCAGTGAAACACTACAGCTTAACAGTCCTATGGTGAACTGATGAAAAGAGGTATAAAAATAATGAACCTTGGAGTTATGTGTAGAGAAAACATTGCTTTAGCAGCTTTACAGTGGTTCAGCTGCTTCACTGCAGACCAAGAGCCATGCAGAAAGGAATGGAAACAAGACGGGTAGAAACAGACAGGAAGAGTAAAATTTGTAGAGTCAAAGCATGTCTGTTGTTACCCACCAGCTAAGGCAGTTTGCTAATATCAAAAGCTTTATTTGATACTTAATTGTGTGCAAAAGTAATGTGTGGGGTTTTTTTTTAATTAAAAGGTAAATAATAAGAAAAAAGTCTGTGATTTTTTATTTCCATTAAATTCACCCTTGAATGAGTGATTCTAACTGAATACTTTTGGTGACTTTTTCCAGTAAAATGTTGTGCTCTAATTTAAATAGTTTTATGGTCATATGATCTTACACTCCTAGCCCTTTATTCTGGTGCTGAGATTTCAGTGTTTAATTCAGGGCAATGAAGAAAATCCAGTTCAAGGAACAAACCAGTTTTTCTACTTTTCTTTGTTTGTGTCAAGACAAAATAAGCTATTTCCATAAATTTATATACCAATAAATTTACAGCAATTTTTATACCAGGCATGATATTAAATTTGCTTCAGAAATATATATTCATACATATTACCATATGGATGTGTTTTGCTCATTCTGAAACAATGCAGCTGCTTCTGAAGAAGACCATGGCTGAATTAATGAATTGAAAGTTTCAAGATTTGATGACTGCTGAAAAGTTGATTGCTTCCTTAAAATATTCTGAACTACAGAGACCATCACAGAGCAACACAGATTCATTTGATTCACAATCAGATTCACATATTTTAATGTAGCCTTCTCTGCCAGCTTTAGTTTTCATTTTCATTTAGGTCATACAAGTGTATAATAAGAATAAAAATCCATTTTCCAGTATTTTTGAAAATGAACAAGTAAATTGCTTGAACCTTGTAGCTCAATATTCAATTTACCAGTGCTCAAAATCTTTTGGTTAAAATTTTGAGATCACTGAAGTAAACCCACTGTTTTGAAAAGTAACAGGGTAAGGGAAAAAGAAAAACAACAGCAGCAACAACAACAACCAAAAATCTACAGTCCAAGAAAATACATTCTTTTAAGAAGAGATGGAAAAAACATCAGGATGAGTGACTGAAAGTAATTCATAACCCACAGTGTGATTCAGACAAATGGTTTATCAGAAAGTTGTTCTGACAGGTTGTGAACACCTTGATTTGCCCTCCAGCTTATTTTGTTTTGACTCTGAGAGCCATTCATCATCCATCCATCCATCCATCCATCCATCCATCCATCCATCCATCCATCCATCCATCCATCCATCCATCCATCCATCCATCCATCCATCCCTTTTCCTCAAGAGCTATGTTTTTGAGTTAGTTTCTGCTAAATCCTCTAGTTATGGTGATTTTTTTTATTCTCTTGTTCAGATTCTGTACTGTATGAAGAGGTCATAGGTGAGCCAAGTCTTTGTAGTGCTCAGCCAGTAACCAGGGGGAGCAGAAGCTTGACCACTGTTCATATAAATTGCATCCTACTTTTCCAGGGTCAAGTTAGTCCCTAGTTTTCCATTTCACATCCTGTGTTTTACCATGGGTGCTAACAGCATCACTAAAAGACCTAAACCTATGGAGAGTTCTCTCAGTGCTTAACCTTAATCTCAGTGTTTTAACTTTAAAAAATCTGATTATTTACATGAATTCCAGAAATCTGCCCTGAGTATAATATTTCAAATTTTTGAATGTTGGAGAATGTGTGCTTTTGACTCCTATTTAAATTAAATTAAATTAAACCTCTCCCTATCAGTTCACCTCTTTATCATAACCTTGCAATTTAGTCCCATAAAACCTAAATTCAAACCAAATTACTCAGATCTTAATACTTGGATTGGTTTATTCCTGCCTTCTTGGCTGCACTTCTGCTGTCAATCATTTCCAGTGGAATAAAGTGAAATAAAGAAATTCTGCCTTATTCTGCCTTTCTGCCCTAGCTTCATGTAGTGGGAATGGATGGGAATGGTATAAAGAGGATCTTAGAGCAACAGGAGCTCTAGCAGAAGAATGTAGAAGAAGCATTCTGCAATAATTTACATAATCATTACAACATTGGACCACTCTTACTTAGAATTTGTACTAAAGAAACACTACAGCACATTCTGTATGAAAAAATCCAAGGACACTGATAAACTAATCAATTTTGGTTTCTCTCCCCCTCCCTGTACTTGTGTGACACTAGTCTGTGTCCAGCCAGACAGGCCTAACTCAAACTATCTCAAAGCAATTTGTCTTGTCATGATATGGAGAATTTTTTTTTTACTCCTTAAATGAAAATTTCATCAGCAAACAAAAATGTCTGGGCCATTTTTCAGGTAGTAGGCAGTAATATGTTCCTGTCACTCCTGGGTAAACAGAAATACAGACTGTATCATGCATCGCTGGTGAAGCAGGACTACCGTGTTTGTTTCACCTGCTGTCTCCAACACCTCAAGTGTTGTCATGGGTAGAGAGACTGTGAATAACCATGGGTTATTTCAGCAAAGCTTCTACTGCTCATTTTCCACTGACTATTTTTATTATTATCCCCATACTAAATAACAAGCAGGAGAAGCCTTTGGTCCAGAAAATGTGTGATAAGGCAGTGCAGATGTGGTTCGACTGTGTCATTTAAAAATAAACAGGAGGCAATTTTTCCTGATATACAACAGCTGACGGATATCAGTTCTATTTGTTATCATTGCTATTAGAAGAATGATCTATTAGGACTTCTCTTTCCCCTAGAGAAGCTTAAGTTAAAACTCCAAGGACATTCCCAAATAGACTGTAAGAGTTCAGACGCTCTTATCAGCAGCACATGATGAAACTGTGCTGGCTTTCTCTTGCTTTTCCTACAAGCCTATGAGACTTTGCTCAAAACATCAGCAAAGCAAGGGAAAATTCTATGCACATAAGTACAAAAAAGCACTACCAACCTGTGTGGTGCTAGCATATAGAAAGCTGTAGATGACTTTGCACCTTTTCTGAGTACCCAGTCTTCTACACCTATTGTCTGTAAGTTATCTGTTGCAATTCCATTTATAAAGAGTTTGTCCATACCCCAATGAAAGCTGCAGCAGATTCACTGGAGGATGCTATGCTTTGTAAAATGCAATGAGCAGTTGTGGTCTTAGTGATGAGGCTAGAAATATCTAGAAAATATATTCAACATGGACCTCCACACACTCACAAATACTCTTTCAGAGTAGATCATTAAAGTCTTAATCATGCCAAATCCTGCACTGCTAAGACTATGGCCTCTCTTGACTTTGGAAATAATATCTGATATTTAAAACTGTGTCTGCAGTATAATGGCATTAAAACCAAATTTATCCACCAGATTAGGATCAGAATTTAAGCAACAGAGTAGGCAAATAAATTCTTATTACATTAGAGCCTCTTCTATTTTTTGTCCATTGATACTCCATGAACTGCACATAAAATCACTCTTTTTCTGATTATCTTGCACAGCATCCTTGTTGACTCATGTCTATTACACCACATTCATTGTTTTTATGACACAGTTCTTCGAGAGAATTTTTCAATTCTGCTTACTTGAAATTCACCTTTCTCTATACCCTCTTTTGTGATGGTCATTGGGCAATGGAAGTGCAGTGCTTGAGAACTGCACCACAGAGCATAGACACAGGGAAGGTGAAGGGAAATGTGTTATAGCTGTTTCCAAACTGCTGTTTATGGCACGTAGCTGTCAGTCTAATGGTTTCAAGCACACCACACAGACACACTCTGTCATGTGCACTCTCACTGGGTTGTGCTGTGAAGGGAAAAGAGCAAAGGTCCAGGGATTTAAAGTACACAAGAATCTGAAATGTTTTCTTTGATGAAAAGCAATCATTCAAAGCAGAGGCATTTTATATTTGACATACGGTACTGATAATTTCTAATATTATATAAATTTATATGGTGATTCACAGAGTTGTAGAAGTGCAGGCTGCTGTCCAGGGGACTTTATTGCATCTGTTAAAGGTGTTCTGGGCTACCCTGAGCTCCATCAGCATGAATGGAGCTTTGCTTGGATGTTGTGCACAGAGTTCCTAGGTACCTGTGACTGTCTTTAGCTGCATCACCATAACATGTAGTGACAGCAGAGACTAGAGCTTGGTTTGTATTATTGTGATTTGCCTTTTCCCCCATAACTCAGCAATGAAAAAAGGTATCCTGTATTCACTTATTTATTTGTCAATTTCCTTGCTTTCCTTGACTTAGTGATTGTATCAAAACATTTTTGAGTTTATTTTTCTGGGCTTTAAAGGGGTTATGGGCAGTGCACAAACATAAGCAGAGCAGCCCTGCTTCTATCTCAGTGTTTGTGCTTTGACTGTCAGGTAAACACAAATGAAAATAAAAAATGTTTACGACTTGCTACGCCTAAGTAAGGGGAAAAAGAAAGGCTTGTTTACTAAAAGTTACATCTATGACCTTTAAAAACATAATGTACATTATTCAGAAAGCACAGAACAGTGACAAGCCAAGTGTTCTTTTCACTAGAAACACTCTTCTGAAATTATTTCATAATTACAAAATTTGAAGAGATACCAAGGACAATAGAAATATAATGTTCCTCAGAGAGGAAAAAAAAGGCATTGTTTAACAAAAATGCTGGCAGTGCAATGAAGCAATTCAAGAAACTCACAACAATATGTTAATTTAATTTGCCTCTTGTGCTCTCTTAACAGTACCTTTATTTATTTCTGTTTACCACCTGTTTCATCCTTCTGCTTACCATTAGATGCTAAATTATTTCTTCCACATGTTAATGGTTCTCTAGCTAATCACTATCCTAAAGCACGGTGTAAGACGTTTTATCTATTTTTGTTTCTGATTTTTTTTCATACAAAGAATATGAAAATTATGAATAAACAAACTGAAAGTGTTGTAGCTGTTACCTTGTTTATAAAGGTCCACTTAGTTGGCTTAGTAATATAAATATGGCACTATTAATTTCAGGGTTTAGGTCTAACATATTTTACTGTGCTGTAAGAAAAAAGGACCCTGTGATATTATGTGCTTTAACAGCAATGGAAGATGTGACTTTACAGAGCTCATGTTAGAATTGTGAAGAATTGAAAAGAAATTCTATTTCCATATTAGCACTATGTTGAAAAATATATTCTGGAGCATAACAGAATAGGATTATTCTCCTGGTGAATTAAATATTAACTTTGATTAACTTTGTGTTGCTGTACCATAAAATCCTTGATATTGACCCACTTTTCTCATTAATCATTTGAAAAAGTTATTGCATTGAGACTTATGCCCTTGTTGTTTGGAGAAAAAAATGTCACACTGTTGTAGGCTGTAATTAAAATAAATCGTATTTACTGAAAGTTTTAGCCTCGCTGTGTTAACTCCTTCCAAGATTGTGAGGAGGCTTGCAGGCAGCAGCTTATTTTAAGCTGATAGCAAGTCTAAATTAAGGTCGTGCTCAATACAAACATAATGATAGAATTAGATGGGATGCTGGCAGAGTGCTGGTGCAGGGCGGTGCAGGGCCCTGCTCATCTCCCAGCTCAGACAGCAGATACTGTGCCTGACCTTGGATAAAACAGTCTGTCTCAGACTGCAATTTCCCGCCCATGAAAGGGGACTAAACATCTTACTACTGCAGAGGTCTGTTTTGAAAGTGATGTTTATTCATGACAGAGACACAGTTACTCGGAGGCTAATGTAGATATTTGATAGTTCCACCAGCTGCAGTGCAAGGAGGTGATGCAGGTTATGAACAGCGTGCCTGGGCAGGAGGGGTTCTACCTACCAGAACTGGTTGCTCCTGTACAGCACCTCAAAGCACGGCTGAAATCCAGCTTTATCGTCTTTATATTCATACTATTCTTTTTTTTTCTTTCTTTCTTTTCTGTTTCATATCTTTTATTTGTATTTGAATGTACTCTCCCTGATGACTTTCTAAGTCTGAAAATTAAGAGTAATTGAGACTGAACAATAAACACGCACAAGGGAAGAAGGTGCAGAGGATACGTTCCCATGAAGTTTGGGAAAAATGCAGGGTTTTTTGTTTTAGACAAACAGCTATCAACAGTTGGGTAGATTAACAGGGGTAAATGTTTCTCCTTGAGTTCACTAGAAGAGTGGAAATGTCTCCCTGAGTTAGCCAGACCAGCATGAAGAGGAATGAATACCTGACTTTGCCCAACATAGAGTATAAAACCTGAAAAACCAGCAAAAGAACTTCCAAGAGAGCAACAGGCTTGAGGTGGCTTGAACCCATCTACAATTTCCTGGTGACTGGGCATCCCAGTGGTGAGCATATTCTAAAGGCCAGTAATGGGAATCACATTGGTATTCTGATTGAACTCCATATTGCAGTTCCTATACATGCATTTTGCTAAGCATAACTTACACTTGTATTGTGCTGTGCAATATATTTTGTATGACTCTGACAAATCAGAAATCCATGTAACATAACCTTTAAATAAGTACATTTGATGTTAAACATTACACCCTCCATGGAACATCTGAAAGAACCTGATCAGATGGTACTGGGCTTTGGTGCTCCTTCACACCCGGCTTCTGAAATAGGTGAAAGAGAGTGGTGGCTGATTAAAGTGACTAAAAATAAACTTTGAAGTAAGAATTCCTCTGCCTTTTAATAGGCATTAGCCAACAATTTTGATATCTGAATATAATGGCTTTTTTTAACATGTATGTTTTCCCCTTTGAAGGGAGAAGTTCCCTAGGCAAACCAAAGTTTTTAGCTGCTATGCAGAGTCCATCTTCTGGCAGCTCTGTTTGGTTTTCCTGATGTTTTGCAAGGACAGCATCTTTTAAAAAAGCAGCTGCAAAAGGATCAGAGATGCTATTGTTGGCAATAAGAAAGTGGTGGTGGTGTATAAAATACAAGTGCTTGTAATAATATAGGTTTCTGATGGTACCACACCTTCTGTAACAGGTGTTCCATGCAAAGACCAATTATAAAAATGTATTTAAATCTAAATATTGCCACACTGCTGGGTTGGATAGTACTTCAAAATTTTTTTCAAGCTGTGTTACTATCTCCTGGTCACCAAAATAATCCCAAATAAGATAAGGATTTGCACTGCATTTTAAAAGAGCATGAAAGGGCAACTATTTACAGCTTCTTGTGATAAGAGTTCATGTTTGGACTTCAAAATGTAAAAGTATGTCTTTGTAGAGTACACTCCAAACAGGAACTACAGGTTTCATACTTTGTGTTTGATTGAGCATTGCCAAACAGTGCTGAGGAATCATCTCTTAGTACTAACCCTAGGTACGCATTGTTCTGTCAATATGGGTCAGAAATTACCCCCAGCAGAAAGAAGGCAGGAGGGAAGGAAGGAAATGCAACTTTTGCAAGGCATTTCCAACTTTGTTGACATTAGACATGAACAGCATTTTTTGTCAAATGTTTCAGACTAATACAGCTTTTTTGCAGCTGGGTCCTTGTCTGACGGCTGAAATTCATGAGTTTCATAGTGGGTTCCTAACTGGAATTGTGATCCCAAACTATGCACTAATGGCTAAAGAAGAAAACACATTAATTATGGAAAATTCAGTTACTGATCTTTACAAACTTTTAGTTTTCATTAACCTTTCTTTTTAAGCATTACAAGCAAATCTAGATGGAGTTCATATTTTGAGATAGATACATATAACAGATAATGTGCCCAGAGGCTTAAGATGGCCCTGAAGGTAGCTGACAATGGAGAGCCTCACCAGATCCCTTTCTTCATTGCTTTTTTTAGTATTGTAAGTTTTTCTTCTATCTGTCGGCCGGTTTTCTTTCACCAGTAGTTAGGCAAAAAATACCATGGGTCACTGTGATATCTCTGGTTTGCATTGGCCATGAGCTGTCAGTAGGACACAGGAAGAGCTAGAACTGAAATGTTTTAAGTGGTTATGTTTAGAATTTCTACTGTTTAATATTGGCATACCATGAATGGATGGAACTCAGGCGTATTTTCCCCTCAGACTGTGTACTTACAGTATAAACATTGTTCAGCAGAGTTTCTGAAGGAAGCATTGTTCAAATTCCAAGTCTCCTCTAAGGAAAGCCTACATTAAAAATAAATGCACTCACTGGCTCAGTGCTATGTGCATTTGTGCTGAGCAAAAATCTTAATCTCACACTGCCTTTAGCTCCCAATAGTGACTTCAGATTTTCATATCTGTACATAGCCCTTCATTCTCCTGTGCTCTAGAATTTCTGAAGAGCATGACCACTTTTTTCCTCAGATAGGGAGATATGGTTTAAGGTCTGCACTAATGAAAATATGTACAAACTGCCAAGGGAAATTATTTATTATTATTATTATTATTATATAACTTTTCAGTTGATTAAATTAGTAAATATCCCATCATTTTTAGATCAGGAGTATGTTTTCTAAATTTTTTCTTGGATGCGGTTGGTTTCATTCACTCAGTTTTGAAGTAATTATGATTAGAGATTAGGAATAAGAAATCTTAATTTCTTTCGGGGTTTTTCTGTGCAAAGTCATACAAAAAAAGAACTTGGTATTATTGGGGCTAAATGGAGTTGTAGAATTTTTTAGCTTTAACTGTGAAATTGTATGCAGATTAAAAGAAATTCTGGGAGGCCTAGGTCTTGAAATTACACAGGCAATTTCCTAGCTTTCAGTATTTTTTTTCTTCAGGAGTTACTCTATTTTTGCTATGTTTTCTTCACAAAGATACTATAACAGAATGCCTGACCAACCTTAAGTTGGCTGCAGATGAGTGAAAACTCCAAGTTAGTTGCTTCTTTCTGTCAAGGTCAGGAAAATCTTAATTTGGATCCACTGAGGGAGAAAGTTTTTCGACCAACAAGTTCAACCTATTAGAGTGTCCTCAGCTTTATATGACTGAGAGCTTTCAGCAGCACACAAGGGCAAGCTGACCTCATCTTTCTTGTGAAAACTTATTGCCAATTTATACTTTTTATCGTTTGAGAAGTGCATGTGCACTGCTGCATTGTGAATCTGATTTTGTCTTTTTCCAAAGCCTGTGTTTTGAATCCCTTTCCTTCTTCAGCACAGCCTGTCGTGGGCGTGCTGATCTCAGCCTGTTCATGCACACAGAAAAGGTGCAGCAGCAAACACGTGTGAGGTTTTAATGAGGTTTTTGGAAGTTTGAAATCTGAATTGTCTTTTACGTGTTTAAACCGTGATAATGTGTAATTTTTTATACTCTAAATTTTTGTTTGGAAACCATGGATTTTAAAAAGGAAAGGCAAGAGAGGGCAGAAAAATCATAAGGGAAGTACTAAATCTCCTGAACTGCTAAGAGACACTGGGTTCATACAGGTTTATCATGCATGCATTCAACAATGGGTCTCTGCTGACACCTTCCATATGATCCAAAGGAGGCCGTGAACTGAATGTCCATTTTTTTGGAGGGAGTAAGAGGCAAATTTGATACCCAGAACAAGGCAGTTTACTACAGTGCAGTCTCATGATGTCTTATTTTTCCTTACTGCCTCAACGTAGATATTTCTTTCTACAAACCTGTTTTCAAATAAATTGCATTATCAGTAAGAAAAAATTGTGACATTGTAATAAAGCCAGTGACATTTATGAGGCAATAAAGTAATCACATTCATTTTTAATTGATTGGTGTGTTCACTATTTCTTGCAGTGACTTGAGATGAAAAGGGCAACTTTATTTCTAGTGTTTTCTGGGATTCTCTTTTGTCATTCTCGCTGCTGGGTTCATCAGTGTTTGATTGCAGGTGAAATGAAAAGCAAAAGCAGTAGTTTCAGTAAGAAGAGAAAACTCATTCAAGGGACAGCTTCAAGGCCCCTCTCTGAAGTGACAAATCAGTCTTTTCTTAATGGGAATATGTTTTCTTACATCTTTACAGACTGTTACTTTAAAAATCACCTTTGTCCGTATATTAATTGACATACTTATTTTCTGGAACTTCTAAGTGACAATTTTCAACTTTCACTCTCACTTTTCTATTTTCCTCATACCATGTACATCAGCTAAAATGCAAATTTTGATTCATTTGCCTTGTCCAGGATGCTATGAATAAATATTTACTATCTTTGGCTTGCTTATCTTCTTTAAAAATCTTGCTTCATTTAATAGCTGGTGCTATTTCATCCCTTCCTAACTTTTTTTGGTGACAGTTATGCATTCGCTAGTCTCCTTTCTTTTTAACTTAGACGACTCTGCCAGTTCAATTTATTGATCACATTTCTTAAGAAACAGCTTCTTCTCTGATACCAATGAACAAGCTGCCCCTAATAGTTCAGAAACATCCAAAATAGTATATAGGCATAATAAATGTCAGATTTAAAGATGGTATTTGAAATATACTTTACTTTCCTGTGTACACTCTTTCACAATGATTTAGCTGTTTTCTTCTAGTCTTGTGATGTGTGTCTTTGCATGACACTTTTTTGAAAAATATTCAAGACAGTGCTTTACTATGTGCTTCTGCAAATATTAAGCAGAAAATCAAGAGTATAGTAGAGCTGAAAATATTACCTCAGCTGTGCCTTTCACTATCCCAGGTGCTATTGCTAGTGGGAATACTCTATTTATCTCAGAGAGCTGGCTTCACATCCAATTCGGAAGAGCAAAGAAACCTGGGGAAGAAAACTTAATACAGCAGTCTAGTCAGTATTTTAGTTCAGCTCAATATCCCTGCAGACTGTTTGCATTGCAGAGTGGTGTTGGATTGTGCAAACTGGATTCTTCTGGGTGAAATTAGACTGAAATATTATCCCCAGAAATGTCCCTGATGCTCTCCAACTGCTAATGGGATTGGTTCAGCTGTCCAGACTGGAGCTAACCCAGAGGAACCCCCCTGGAATGCAGACAGCATCACTATTGAATCCTCAGCAGCATTTTATTCCATGCACTGGCTCCCACTGTGCTGCACTGCAGTGCTTGCTAATGTGTGCAATGGGATTCTGTTCCCACTTCACAGAAAGTTGTCCATCTATCCCTCCTCACACAACTGTTGTAGCAACTCCCAGTAAGAGGCAGGTAAGAGACAAAATTCTTCCAAGGGAAGGAAGGTTAAGGCTACATTTCGACAACTAAAATTGCTCAGTGCTGAGGATACTCTTGGAGCTCTATTACATAGAGAACCCAGAGAGAAAAAGAGAATAAACTGGATTCCTGTGAGAGATGAATCAGCAGCAGGAGACAACTCTTCAGAAAAGGAGCATTTTTATGTGACCAGGCCAGGGTTCAGAAACAGAATGAACAGAAAAAGCATAGATGTAGGTAGAAACCAAGAATATCTTTTCTTTCTCTGATATTTTGGTTTTAGAAAGAATAAAGTTGTTAGAGGAAAGAGACAGTCATAGAAGGACACTGCTTCTTCCCCTGCATGCAGTTTTTCTCAGCAGCATCAATCATTGTGCATAGTTTCTTAAAAATTTCCTCGATGTGTGTTAAAAATAACTTGCTGTCGAGCAAGATTTTTGAATCAAAGGCTGGGACAAAAGTATCAGTGTTTGCAGGCACAGAGTTGGTCCGTGGGGTGACCTCCCAAGTCACAGATATCACATGTGTTCCTACAAGTGCCAGTCCCAGAGTACCTGTACTGCACTTAAGACCCTCATGACAAAACTAAACGTGGAAAAGTTCTCCAGGAGAGCCAAGCTGCATCTTACCAGAGGGAAAACGACCTCAGTGTTTAATGACAGAGAATCCTGCAAATATGTAAAATCCTCCCTCTTTCCTGAAAGGACATGATGCAGAGTGTTCTTGATATCCCTTTCATGAGAAGGTTTTTTTAAGATAAATTTACACCTACAGAATTTTCATTATTTAGATCTAATAAGTGAATTCATCAGGTACCTCATCAACTTACGTCTCAGTTCCTTTGTCCTGTAATATTGAGGATGTCTGTTACATAAAAATAACTTTGAAATGTTCTTTTCTGCTGGCAGACTCAACTAAACACAGTATGTAGATAATAGAAAATGCACTCTAACTTGATGTTACTGAAAAAAATAACAATATTCTAGTTTGGATTTTGATAAACAAAACACATCTTCTGCAAGTAAAATTCTTTTCTCTAACATGAGAATTCATCTTTTTTAGGTGTCCTTTATTTACATAGTATCTTGTAACCCATCTTAAAATTTGCTTTATTTTTACTAAATTTCATCTTCATCCTTCTGTTCTCTTTTATTTTGGTAGCATGCAAGTTTAGGTTCAGTTCTGCAGAGGAAAGCAGTTGCAGCTGAAGCTGTGTTCAAAATTCAAGACAGCCTTAAAAGTCTGAAGCACAGATTTTAATGTAACTTAATATTTCCTCTAAATGGATTCTCCCCGTAAATTATGTTATTCCTCCAATGACTGATCAACAGACACTAACAGTTTCTTTGTAAAGGCTTCTTGCATGAAATAAATCACAAAAGAGTAAATTTGTATTACAGCACTTTAAAGTAATTCAGTTAAACTTGTGAGCCATTAAAAACTTTTCCATTATTTACTTTATCAGGGCTTAATTTTAAAAGTTAGTAAGAAACTTAACTCTCAAAGTCACCCTTACACTACCCACACTGTTACTTTCTTTGAAGCTTCTGATCTCCAGCACTCTACATGTTCTCATGCATTCCCAGCTGTCCTATTCATCTTTTTATATTTCTAATTGATGTAGAAATTTCTGATGGATGCAACACCAACTTCCGATTTTTATTTAAGTACAATTTTTTCTCTTCGCTGTTACCCTTTATTGCATGATGAACAGATGTATGATGTTCCCAAAGCCCTTCATGGTGTGGAAAATACAGAAGTACTTTCTTGAATCATCCAGGAACTTGTCATTGAACAGGTACTGTAAGGAAACGAAGGAATACAAGTATTGGATTCACAGTAAATACTGTAATTTGATATAATTTCGTTTAGAATCTACTGTTTGTAAGAATTTTGCCTTTGTGATAGCACTTAGTGGCTGAGTTTCTAATTTTCGTACCATTTATCCAAAAGCTGATGGGCTTCTATTGATTTTTTTTTTTTTTACTTTTTATGTAACCATACCTACTGTTACTCCCTTTCAAAAGTCTTTAAAAAGAGAACAGTGAAATCTTATCAGGAATCTTCATCTTTTTACTGAAGGCAAGGAATATTTTAATTGTGGTCAAGGATTCAAACAAGAATTCTATAGTGATGACAGCTTTGAAGTCTATGCATGACCTTTGTATAGGTGTTGTACAGTGCAAATGTGTCCCAGGGATCTGTGATGATGGAGTTCACAAAGTGCTACTCCAATCATCTTATACTTCTGGGATGAAGTTAATGTCACCTCTTAGCTTTTCTAATACTTGTGGGTATAGTCCTGAAATCTCTGTTATTGGGAATTGCTAAATTACTGCATTAAGAAACATGTTCAGGATCATACTGTCTTGCAAAATGAAATTCTGGATGACTTCTTCCAAGGCTGCCTGAAAAGTTTCTTGGAGAACATCCAGATACTGCAAAAGCATTTCCAGGATTATCAGAGAGTGAGGCATTTCTCAAATGTTCAGAAAGGCAAAAGTCCCAGGAATGTTTAAATGCTTCCTGTTTGTGGCACAAGCACACATCCCACACAGTGTTCTCAGTGCCAACTAAAAATAAAATAAGGTCTGCCTTTGGGTCTCGGCAGTAGGTACCAGTACAGATTTTTCCAATGTCTAAAAAGGCAGAAACATGTAAATTAGCCTTTTTTTGAAGTGGAACCATTAATAGAGCTCCTTCCCACTGTGTCAAGTTACTTCACATATTATAGGAAGGTAGTGCTTTCATGACTTAAAAGTTACTGAGATGGGGAACAGCTAGACAGACTGGTGAACAAATTTAGGGTGATTGCCTAATTATTATTTTTTTCCTATGAAGTACAAGTTAAAATTCAGGTGGAGTAACAGTTCATAAAGGAATAGCAAATATTTTATACATCCCTGTCCCCCCCACATCTCTGTATTATAGTCAAAATGTATCTACTTTAAAATATTCTTCTGCATAAGCTCACAGAGCTGTCTTGTAGTGTCCAAGTCCTACATAACCTAAGAAATTTATGTGCTGCAAGCAGGTTTGGATCATCCACTCTAGAAACACTAATGTGGAAAATGCTAATTATTTCACCATGAATCCAGTAAAAATGGCCTCATCTGCTGCTTTCTGTACTACAGACTGGTGATCCAAACAGTAGTATTCCTTTTAGGATGAACCAGTGTTCAGAGTCCTTTGGTTACAGCTTGAAGTGTTTTTGAAGGGCAGCAGAGATTAATCAGAATTCTTTTCAACCTTGTGAAATAATTGAAATAAATACTTGTTAACCTGGTGGGTGTTTGGCATGAGAGTGTGACAGTTTCAATGGTAAAACCAAAATGACTGGTTTGTATTTTTCAGTGTCTGAATGCTTATTTATTTCAGTGCTGTAACTGTTTATGTTGCTGATGGGTTGTGCATTCATGCAGGTTTTGTCAATAGGATTATGTTGCAGCTATTGATTTTCTTTCAGTGAGTAAATAACAAAATAATCTTGCTTTGCCTAGGCCTTAATCAAATATAGGTCCTATATTTTTCTGTGAGAGGCTGCATGTTCTTATGTTTCAATAGGTTATGTGTGCACTGATGAACTATTTCTCCAAATAGCACAGTCCTTCAAAAGTCACCTGTTCCTACTTATGTTTCCCCCATATACAATGTCAACAAACACTGTTTTTCCAGGGACGTACTATTTTCATGGTGCCAGCCTGATTAGCTTGTGTTATATCAGGTACTGGTCATTGTTAATGACCTTAAAAATATCTTTCTCTGCTGTGGTAGGTTAAAAAAGTAGACTGGTTTCCATTTTAAGGATAGGCAATGCTATTTATTGGAAAGAAATAGCATCTAATTATTTTTTTTTCCAATTAGTGTGTAAACTCATTTAATTCTAAAACAATTTCTTTTAAAAAATCTTTACGATCAACAGGAAGTTAACAATTTCATGATTTCAGTAGAAGTGCATCAGTTTACAAACAAGCTAGGATCTTTTCTTTACACTGTCATATCACAACACTAAAGTGCTTATATTCTCAACGTAGTATATATTTTATTGTCAGGGTCAGACCTAATGATGGTGGGGGGAAGTAAAATGTAAATACCAACGTAGTGATTTCAACATGATGAAAAATCATAAAAAGATTGAGAATATCCTGTTTGGTCTTTGAAAATGAATGCTGAACACTATCTCAGTAATCAGTGTGAAACAAAAATAGTGTCTGAGTTTTAGCTAAAAAAAGCTTTTCTCAAATTTCTTTGTGTAACTTCCTCTGAGAAAGCAACTGAGCCTCTGCTGGACCAAACTTCTGCAAAGGATAGAAAAAAGAGGAGATAATGTGTGTCATCCTACTTAAAATAAAGGGACTGAGTGGGTGTCCTTCAATATGCTGAGGAGGATGACTGGCAAAGATATGGAGATATCAAAAGGTTCTGTGATTCTACAGCTAAAGTTGCATTTCAGAATAGACTTTCTGTGAAACAAAAATGTAGTTCTTGAAAAACCTTTATTGTGAATTTTCACACAGAATTATGGCATTGGGTAGAAACAGCAAAACAGCATTTTACATACCTCACAGAGACTTTGTATGCAATTCTTGTTGGTCCATGTATCTCCAGATCACTATTGCTCTTTTTTTCCAAGCTGCTCACAACATCTTTTTCCATCCTCATCAGTAGGTCTGAAATATTTTACCAAGGATTCAAAATTTCTAAAAACATATATTTGAAAAACTGTATTTTGAAGCTTTCAAAATAACTCACAGAACCTACCTCCAAAGAGCAGTAATGCCAGTCTGGTAACAGCATTTCTTCACACACACACACTGAAAAAGCCTTAATAAGACCATTAAACTTTTATGATTTCCTCTCCCATTCAGTCTTCTCTCAGATCAACATGTTTCTGGGCCAGATCCCTCAGCAGCTGATAAGAATAGCTTGCTCAGGATACAACGATGAGAAGTCTGAGTAAGGAGAAAAAAACTATGTGTATTTACTATTTTCTAACATGTTGTGGTCGGAAGAATGGATATGTTTTAACCAAATTGCTTTGCTTTTGCAAGACTGAATAAATTGTATCAACTATCAATTTCCCAATAATCTGCAAGTTAATAAAATTCTTTCATATAAAAACCTCTTCTGTGATTTTTAATACTAGCCTTGCCATAAAGAAAGATCACTGATCTAGTGCTTTTATCAAAGTGAAAGTAGAAGCTGAGCTTCAGCAGATCTGTGTTTTGCAAGAATTCCCTCAAAGCAGTGAAGATCAAAATCAGCATTGTTTGGCTTCTCCTGTGGTTGGGATCCTGGGAGAAACAAGGAAGTTTTTATTAGACATTTTAAAGGTGAGTGAAACCACAGTCTGAGCAAGCA
The DNA here is from genome assembly GCA_013397055.1 of Pachycephala philippinensis. Classification (NCBI taxonomy): domain Eukaryota; kingdom Metazoa; phylum Chordata; class Aves; order Passeriformes; genus Pachycephala; species Pachycephala philippinensis. The sequence goes on from VWZT01002847.1 coordinate 93,262, forward strand.
GCAGGGCAGCTGCAGGAAGGGCTGGCATCCTATAGAAGGATGTTGTTGAGCAGCCCTCTGTTCTGAAAGGTAGCAAGAGAAAACTGAGACTAGACCAAAGAATATACGGATTTTTGGGGGGTGAAGAGGTTAGACAAGTTGCAGGGCCCAAGACAGATAAATCATCAGTTGGAAAAAAAGTTTATACTTGCTACCTACACCTTTTGTCCATTATTTGTTCTCCTATAATTAAAGATTATAAGTGAAGCTGACAGCTGTTGTGAGATGTTATTACCTGAAGTACATAGATTGACAAAATGAAACATTCATTTGCCCTTAACAATCACACAGTAAATGCATGGAAAGTTCATTAAATTAATCTGTTCCTTGTCAAACCTACTATGGAAAATCCCTGAGTGAGGTGAACTAAAGAAATATGTTTGCCTAAGTCAAACCAAGGTTTTCTGTGATTTTCATGTGATGTTTATTTAGCAAACAAGCCCAGTATCTTTTCTGCATTATCAGTGGCTGAGATGCATCCTGTCTGTGAAGTTCACTTCTAAATCTTTAATCAGTATATAGTGTTCCAGGTTTCTTTGACAGATGACAGGTGACTCTGGAAAGATTTTAATGTTTATTTTTATATTGGTGGCTGCTGCTAATTTACTTTTTGGTTTTTAAGGTTTCTTTTTGTTGTTTTGTTTGTTTGGTTGGTTGGTTGGTTGGTTTTGGGGGTTTTTTTTTGTTTGTTTTTTTTTAGATAATCCGTGAGGTCATTGACAATGGATTCCAAGTTTGTGTGAGCAATGAACATCCTTGGATAGACACAGTGGTAACGGATTTGAACTAAAGGAATTGAACTATAGGTTGTCTAACTGGGTGGGAGTAAAAAAGAATATGAACAGAATTACAATAATCAGGAAACAGGAATAAGTGCTGCTCTGGGGGCCTGCCAGCACTCTTCCTATGTGTTTCCCTATTTAGGTGAAGACTATCCAATACAGCTGTGAAAGTCTAGGGCACAGTCAGTACCTAAGTGGAAGAAAGAAAATTACTTAAAATTTTATTTCTTAATGCCTTACTTGAATTTAATTTTTTCCATTGAAAACAATGAACTTCGTGATTGAAACCAGAGAATATATGTGATAAAGAATTATCTCCTTTCTTTTATCAAAAAATTCTGGGGAATGAAGATGTGTGTATTTTAATGATCCATGCTAATAACAGCATGATTTATTGTATAGATGGTATCCTCTCCTTTCTATGTATAATACTAATCAAACAACTGAGCCCCAAACAACATTTGGCTCTGCTTCATGTCAACTCTTCATTTTCTTAATGTAATTTTAATTGCACTATCCGTCTAAGAAATATGAAAATCAAAACTAGAAACTTCATTTTGACAAACAATCATGTCTATTTTCATTTAATGAAATATAAAATGGCTTTCTGCAGGGCATGAGAAAACTTGGAAAGCATCTTATTTATATTACCATACGTATTATCCCATTTTCAGAAAAGTTTGTGTTACATTTTCACTCACAAAATAGGCATGAAAAACTTCTGCTACTTGTAGAAATTAATGTAAAACAATATAAATCTCTTTTATTTGCTAATGACACAGTTAATTATGATTTTGGAAAAAGTCTCAGAGTTTTTGCGGTAGATTTTTTGTGGTGGAATGAAATACGACAGCAAACTCCTGAACAGCTTACTCCTCAAGTGATCTGCTGAGTAGCTCACAAGTAAATGGCACTACTCACAAGTATTTCAAATAAATTGTATTTGCTTTCTGGCACTTCCTTCTGCACTTCCACAAATGATTTCTCACAACTTTGGAGAAACTAAGAGGAGAGCAATCTGCCAAAGAAACACTAGAAATAGGAAGTTGTTAATAATGGTGCTGTCAGGGCCTTGAGGGGAAGCTGTGTGAGGAGGGGCTGAGGTCACTTGGTCTGTTCAGCCTGGAGGAGACTGAGGGGAGCCTCACTGCAGTTACAGCTTCTTGTGAGGGGCAGAGGAGGGGCAGGCAGTGATCTCTGCTCTCTGTGACCAGTGACAGGACCCAAGGGAATGGCCTGAAGCTGTGTCAGGGGAGCTTTAGGTTGGATATCAGGAAAAGGTTGTTCTCCCAGTGGGTGGCTGGGCATGGAACAGGCTCCCCAGGGCAGTGCTTGCAGCACCAGCCTGACAGAGTTCAAGAAGAGTTTGGACAATGCTCTCAGGCACACGGTGTGATGCTTGGGGATGGTCCTGTGCAGGGCCAGAAGTTGAACTTAATGATTCTTGTGGGTCCCTTCCAACTCAGAATATTCTATGATTCTATTTCTATATTTATGGGAGATACGAAGAGAAGAAAATACAAAAGGTAAAGTCTAAAGGAATAATAAAAAAAAATATGGTTGAAGCCTCTTTCTGTTTTCAATTAACTTGTTAAAAACCCTAAGCAAAACTGTCAGAAGTTGCTGGAGGTATTCAATTAAAAACTGTAAAGATACTGAAATGGAAAATGATAGCATTCCTTTTTTAAGTGTACTACTAATCATTCTTTCCCAGTCAAGTACACGGGGAAAAAAGTATTCCCTGTGATTAAAGCAAACTTTCCAGTGAGATTTGTAGTCTCCTCTGAAACTCCCTGAGTGATTTAACTGTGGGATCCAAGCTAGGTCGTGCTCTTCCCGTAGTTGTGGGATTTTCTGGAGCTTTCCAAAGATATTGCATACCCATGCCAAGAAAAGGATAAAAGATGTTGTTGTGAGAAGTATTTTTCTGGTTTCAGATCACAAATACAGTTTTTAAGGTCTTCATTATCTATTTTGCTAGTACAGTGTTTGAATGAACTATGGCTGGAAGCGCTATCTATAAAGAATTTCTGCTCTCAGAGCAGAGATGACACAGCAGAAAAAGATCCAATTTATTCTCAAAGGGTTGTAAGAACTCAGAACTCCATTTCATAAAGATCTGACAGTCAGATTGGAGCTTCCTATTATATTACTGCTCATCATTTGTGTCAGTGTTGCTGCATGATGGCCTCCCTTTGTTCAGGGCAAACCTTTGATACCCAGGCTGAGCAGTACAGCGGGGATGAGCTCACACCTCATGAGGAGAAATTCATCTCAAACCAAAGGCAGACTTAATCAAAGTAATTTAGGCTCCCTTCAGAGAGCCAGTGGAGGGACAGAGGCACCCTTTGCCATCATTCATCTCATCCTAGACTGCTGTCCTAGGGTAAGAATGATGAACTCACTCTGGAAAATTTCCTGATGGGCTACTGTAAGTCATTCATGGGCCTGAGCCCTGAAGCAGTTCCTCAAACTGGTCTGCAGCCTGAAGGGTAGATAAATCCACCAGAAGAATTGTCAAACAACTGGTCTCATGCTCTGTTCTCCAACTGTCCCTTCAGTATTGTATTGGACAGAGGTGGCTTAATGCATTATTTCTGGCATATGAAGTTATTTCCTTATGTCTTCTATGCTGTTCTGTGTCCAAAATCCCTGCATTTCTGTCACATGACAGATGCAGCCAGACATTTGTGAGGGAGTTTCCATCTGCCCAATAAACATGTACTGTCTCATCATGTATTGAAATTCTGTCTCTGGACTCATCTGTTCTCCTTTGTCCTTATCCAGTTACAACAAGGAAAACAATGTTTTGCCTGTTCACTTTATGCCCAAACTATTTAACCTTTGCCTGCAGCCATTCTTTTTTCCTAATATATTAGCAGGACCATTCTGTAAATGTCACAGGACAAGCTCTGATATTTATCAACTTTCCTTTTCACACAGGAAGAAGAGGTGACATATTAGAAAAGCTAATTAGAGGAAAAACTCTTCACTCTATAACACATCACTACAGTGAGAGATTTAAAGCTTGATGGAGATGCTGCAATCAGTAGAAAATATTTTACATTGTGGAGCAGGTCAAATCACATGATCACTGTGTTCCCTTTAAAATCCATATATCTTTAGCCTGCTTATTCTTCTCTATTGGAACTGTATTTCTCTAGAAGTGATTAAGATGCCAGACTAATCGAGGTTTAGGATAATTAAGGAGTTTTAGCTGTTATGGAAATAGAAGTAGCCCATATTAGATAAAATTGATTGTAGCAGCTTGAAGGAATTTACTCTCAGAAGTAAAGAGAACTGAAAAAGAGCAAGCCACCAGGAATATGCAAAAGAGAAGGAAGAGAAGCCTGACAAGAGAGAGCTAGAAAAGTGAGAGAGCAGATACTTACTTAACTGTGTTACAGACCTTTCTGTGCCAATCACATATTCATGGCTGCACAAGCCTAGAGGAAATTAATGTTGTGAGTGTTGGGTTATTATTTGGGTTGTAATTGCTATTTATTATTGCTCTAATTATTGTAGTCCTGATCTTTATGGGAGGAAGATAGACTTTTTAAAACATGGAAATGTTAGAGACTTTTAGCTTCATTTATTTTAAGTTTCTGAAGATCCAGAAGGCAAATGGTAAGAAAAGCAATTAATCTAATCTCTGAACTGAGCTCTGATTCCCTGTGAAGAAGGTCAGAAATATCTGATAATCTTTTCAAAGACTCTAGCGTGTGTTTAATTTCTTTCTGCCACACTGATAGCAAGAGCTAATTTAGCCTCGAGAAGCAGATTTGTGCATCTTTAAGTCAGTAATTGGCTGATGAATGTCTAAACACTGATTATGAGGTGCACAGGGGTGCCAAGAACTGATCTCATATTGTCCATTTGCAAAGGGAACAAACACATCCCCACACTTCTGCAAAGACAGGGAAAACATCTGGTCATGGGCTAGCAGCCTACCTGGTGAGGTTCTCAGCAATTTCCAGCCTCAGCTTCAGGGTGAGGGCACCAAGAAACCATCCTTCCTTATCTTCCACACTCAAGCATTTTATGCCCTTGCCCATGTGTCTCTGAAGTATATTCTCCCTATTCGTCTTTCCTCCCTTTATTTCATCTGAATAAACTTGCAGAAAATAAGATTCTGCCATGCACTGAACCAACGAAAATAAAAGACCTATCCAGCCTGTTATCATTTTTTCGTAGCTGGGATCTCAGAGCAGCACAGGATTTAAGAATACATCTCAAAGATGGACCTCAGCTTCTACCATCTTTTCTAACCTAAGAACTGAAATATTGATGAAGAGGATAAACAATTTAAGGTTAAAATATGTACTGTAAATCAGACACCAACAGATGATCCCAAACTGGATATACAGCTGAATTAATTTTGGTTTCACGTGACGTCAGTGTGGCCCATTGAGTGAGTTACAGCCTTGCATTCACTCTGGGACCATCTATTATCTAATATGTCTTATTTGATTCTCAGTTTCAGGCAGGCAAATTGACCATGTATACTTGCTTGTGTCAGTACCTAACTTTAGGTAGATAGTCCAATTGAAGATGTTATGCTCCTTTAGCTTGTCAAACAGAAATTCACATTTTCTGATTAATGTGCTTTATTTATATTAGATTTGACTTGACAGGATGGCAATGTACAATACAGAATACGAGGATGACGGGGTTCTCCATCCCCTCCATCACTTCTCATTGTGAATTTTCTAGTCAAGGCTGTGGCCTACACTGTCTTACCTGAGATATGATAAAATTTGAGCAGTATTGCAGCCAAATATGGCTGACACAATCTGTTCCCACAGGTGGGGATGTGCTTTCAGAAGGGTGACAAACTAAACTGCTTTCTTACATTTCTAACCCTTATACATAACTGTCTTTGTGACATTTGGGTGTGATTGAAAAATTACTGAGAAAAACTTGAAGAAAAAGTGAAAATCCTTGAAAGAAAGCTTAAAAAAAACTTTAAATGATACAGAATAGCAAAACTATTTTGGAGCAGGGAAGTATATGTGGAAAGTTATTGCCAACACATCAGGTGGTGGAAGAGAGAATGAGTTAGATGGAGAACATGGAACAGTGTCTAGAACTTGAAAAATGTGTCAAGAAATAAAAACATGGCAGCAAATAAAATACCAGTAGTTACAGCATAGAGAAAAAAGAGGAAAAAGCAGTAGATAATAGAAATACGGTCCACAGCTGTGTCTATGGAGGAGGAATATACACAAGCCCTTCCACAGCAAGGGGCTGTGTGTGAGAGGTGCAGAGGGTGGTCTGTCAGCCCAGAGACTCTCAGACTCAGGGAGAAAGGAAGCAAAGGACAGAATCTCACCAAGACCAGAGATGATATAAAATATGTGGCATTAAGTGGAAAATTGTGCATCCTGTTGCTTCTATAGGTCAAATGCCTTGCATGCATGCAGTGCATCTTGAATACTCAATTTCCTGTGCCACAACAGTGTCCTTTCTAACAGTGTTGGTAATCTCCCGTCCTTCCTGATAGCTGTGGTGAGGACAGGACTTCACCTGCTGGAACAGATCAATCTGCACAGTCAGTCCAGCCTGGCCTGGCCCTTTGGTGCTGCCCAGCTCCCACTACAGAGCTGCACATGCACAGCTGTCACTGACTCACAGCACCTCTCAGTTTGGATGAATCCGTGAAACACATCTAGTCCTGCTCAAATTAGGTTCAACACTGAGTTCATGCTTTTAGGGGCTTTGCACAGCTGGGTCTTTAAAGGAAGAACTGTTTCCAAGGACAGAGATCCACAAGCTCTGAAATGTCCAGGTTAAAGCCCCTATTTCCCTTCTATGTAAGAATTCTCTTCAATCCCTTCCCTATCCCCTGCAAGAATGGATGTGTCTCCCCATGCTTACTCAACCCTCCTCACACTACTCATACAGTAAGAAAGTGTGAATAGAGAAATCAGGAATTAAATGGAGCTCAGTCAAGGTGAAGGCTATATACAAAAAGTAGTAGCACTGCTACTGCCACAACAGATAAAACTAAGGCATAGTGCTAAAGACAAATCTTTTACTAAAACCAGCTGGGATGTCAAGGAAAATAAATAAACATTGGTATTTCCTGCCAACCAGTATATCATAAATATAAAATATATCCTTCAAAAATCAGATACTTGTTTGAGAGTCTTTGTTCTTTATGCATATTCTTATACTTCCATCTTTGCAAATTTGCAGTTGCAATGTTGTTGTAGCTGTAATGGTCTAAGGAAATTTTCTGCAGTTATATTACATTAGATAACTCTATTTTTGAAACACAGGAGACAATCCTGGTGTTTTGTGGACAGGGAAAATATAAATAATAACAGAAAAAAAAATTTTGAAGGACACTTAAAACAGATAAATTCTTGAAAGTGAGGGACACCTACACCACCACATGCTCCACGTAATGTGGAGTTTACAGAAGATGTAAGAATAGGCTGGTGGGGATCTATTTTTTGAAAAGAAATGAAAGCTTTTTGTCATATCTTTTTTCCCAAATAGTAAAATTTACTACCCATTCTCCCCATGCTCCATTTTTAAAGAGAATTTAAAGAAAAGAAGAAAAATATGTAGACATGTATAAAAATAATTATTTTGTATTTTATGAATGTCATTTTTCCAAGAAAAAATGTTTGTGTTTTACACAGATATTTCAGTTAGTCTGTGCCAATATTTGCGAACGGTAATAAAGATCTACAGCTGACTTAAATGAAATTGGCAACAAACTTGGGGTGTACTTCTGTTTCTTCACAAATACAGCAAAATGTTCCCTCTGTCTTTTGTGAGTAATATATGTGGCAGTACACACAGAACTGTAATATGAGTACAAGAATAATGCAAGGTGTGTGGAAGAACTCAGAGCTGTATTTTGATGGGTCAAGTATAAGTGGAATCCACTGTTCAGGAATCCATAGAGGAGGATCAGGGTAGGTTTGACATTGTGTTCCACTGTTGCCAAACAAAAGATGCTCGTCTTTTATAAATCCTTGTTAAAGGGGCTTTTTCCAAAGAGCTATGATTCAGCCTGATCTTAAGAACACTTCTGTTATCTGCTCTCAGCTTGTATAATCAAGGTCCTTGTAGCTTGAGTAACAAGGCCAGTCCACTTTTATTCCTCCACAAAGATATAGCACAGGTAGAATTATCCCAATTTCTTCTTTGATGTTACCCTTTCCTCAATTTCTGGTTTTTGTTTCTTTTTCAACCTTTAAATAAAGTCTGGTGTCTCAGTATATATGGTAACTTTAGTACAGACTGTATTTATTTCAGAATTCCTGAGACAACCATGTGTACAATGATCATACTCCTTCCATAGATACCCCTACAGTAGTTGATACAGATTTGGAGGTGAAGATAATGGAACCAGAAAGTTTATGGTAATAATAGATCTCTTTCTCTTCATTACATGAGGCGTTCTAATTCATGTAATGTTCCTTCTCCAGCGGAGGACTGCAGTATATTGCCCATTTTTGAGCTCAGTATTAATTATGCTTACTAGTGATTCTGTAGTTGAAGGTCCCATGATAAACTCCTATTTTATTTTTAGGGGTTCATAATTCATCTTTAAAAGCCCACTTTGGACTGAAATATGTCACCACCATCTAACACCAACTTATCTGACCCAGCAGTAATATATGATAGATATGGAAGGAAGAAGCTGCACTTTGAATAATTCAAGGTGATTATCTCATGTGCAAAATCATTCTTTTCATGTGCATGTCATCAGAATGGCCATATAACTATGCACCTGGCATTGACAGGCTGTATCTCATCACAGCACTATGTCAATAAACACAGGCTGGGTCCTCTAACCCACTTTTCCTTCCTGATACAATTTGCATTACAAGAACTGAATTAGATATTTTTTAAAAGTCAATGGAAAATGTGGGAAAAGCTAAATTTAACAGCCTTTGGACATTCCAAGTGATAGGATACATGGCAGCATGATTTTTAATAGGACACCTTAATTTGTATGTCACCAAAAGAGAAATCATCTCCTTCGATTCTTGTATTAGTGGCTCTTTGTGAATTATGCAGTTATTTGATTTCAGAGCAGAGTTACAGCTTTAGAGGACAGGTATGTGCATCACAAGGCCTGGCACTAATGAATCTTGATCTCAACAAAATCATCAGACTTAGTACTCTTTTTCCAAACTATAGACTCAGCTCAAAATTGAGTATCAACTTCTTTCTGCCAAAGAATACAAGTAAATTATAAATCGATGGAGCGTGTAGCTGTCAAAGTAAAGTCATCAGAATAATGATTAAGCTGCCCTTTGTGTAAAGGAAATTAAGTTTATACTTAATCCATCTCCATCCCAAGGGATTATGAAATAATGCCCTCTCCTTTTTTCCCCCAAGCCCAGTAGTGATGGGGAGCAGACCAGGTGCACACTGAAAGCTCGGAGCCATTAACCCAGTATAAAATCTACCTTATAACAGACTCACCTCCTTTGGTTTGTATATTCCTCTGTGCTTGTGTGCTAGCCTTCCCAAAAACTTATATTGTACACCAGGAAAAGCCCTCCAAAAAGGCAAGAATGGAAATATGGATGTAGTTATAACAGTGAAAATAACCATGCTACAGAGAAGTAGAGACATTTTCTCCTCTAGAAACTATTGTAACATAGTTTTGCTTCTCTATTTACTAGCTTTTACTTCCCTGAAAATGAAGTAATGTTTTAGTACAATTTAAATTCAGTACTAAAGTAGTTGCGACGCTGTTGCAATATCCATCTCTGTCCCATCTTTTCCTATTCCAATCTTCACTTCCATCATTTTTTTTCATATCGGTGGACAGAAATACTTCAGTGAAAAATGGCAGTTTATATATTTGCTGACCATTTGACATTGATCCCCCCTTTTAAAGTGCACCATGTACTTTGCTCATTCCAGAGCACAGCTGTTTGCACAGTCCCTTAATCTGTACATTCTGCATATCCTTCCTGGGCAATTTGTTTTTCAGACATCCTTTGCTCTGATGAACTAGACCACCAAGAATTCTGGATTTTTCATTTGGGTATAGACTTACAGGATAGCTCCATGACTGAGGTGTGGCACAGTGCACTTCACTTCCAAAGCTCCCTGTACCACAACTGTTGGGACTAGAGCACCAACATTTTAAATGTATTCCTGTAGTATCAGCCTTCAAATAGATGTATCATGAGGAGGGTATCCCAAAGAAACAATAACAGCAGAAATTTTGCTAACTATGAAGAAACACCCGGGAAGGCAGTAAATATCTCAGCCAGGCATTGTGTTTTTAAAATGTGTGGACAAAAACTATCTTAAAAGAAGATTTTTCAGGATTCTGCAGTCTGTTGGAGTCATATGAAATGTTTATTATTCCATGGCTTCTACTTGAGCCAGTATGACCCTCATAAAATTTTATTTAGAATTTACCTTGAAAGTGTCCAAGAGTATTGAAGACCATTTAAAGAAGTTTTAGTATGCATGGAACTGAGGATGAAAGATTCTTCTTTATCGTGAGATAATTATGTATTATACTAAAATGTGTTTGATTTTTCATAAATGTTTTCATTTAACAATTTTAAATGTTTAATAAATAATTAATATTTAATAAATAAAATTTAATAAATAATTCCTAACTGGTGTTCAAAATGTAAGTT
>VWZT01002847.1:104126-119396 GCA_013397055.1 Pachycephala philippinensis
TGTGCCTCATTTACTCAAAAGTGTGAATTTATATTTCTGGGAAAAAAAATATCAGAAACACTGAACAGGACTGAAAAATTCTCTTCAAGAGAGTTCACCATCTCTCTTTGAGATAGCACTGCAAACTCATGTATCTGTTGAAGCTGATCTGTGCTTTTTAAAGATCTACTAAATATATAATATATATATAAGAAGTAGTTGGCATTGTTACTATTGCTACAACACAGTCCTCTGATGCTTTCTCTTTTTCTGTTAGATGAATGCTACGTAAAAATTAACAATAGCAAGGAAACCCACCACTGCTCTCATAAGACAGCTCTTTTTTCCTCAGCAATTCTATGCACAGAATGAAGAATCACTGCTTGGGTGCAGTGGATAATCTGGCTTAATGAAGCTGATCAAGGGAAGGCATTCAAAGGCGAAGAAGTCCAGTCAATTAAGAAGCTTCCTTTGGCAGTGCCTGTGTTCTGGCTGTCTGTGTCTCTTACATGTTTTGCTTTTAGGGAAATTGTCCACGTCTAATGTTGTTCAGTGTCATTTTATCAAAGCTCTCGTTTGAGGAACTTGTTGAGAAAATTAGAAGTGATGAAGTAGCTCAAGGAGGTAATGCCAGAGTGCACAGGAGATTCTGATGTGAAGCCCTGGCTTCCTAATTGTTATTACATTTACAAGGACGCCCTTAAAAGAAAAATGAATGCCTTGTTTCACACCTGCTGTAAAAGGTGCTGCAACTCCGGAGCTTGCTTAAATCATTCTTCCTGCAGCAAACTACAGAATGAAACTCAGGCCATTTAATTTCCAAATACCAGTAATTAAAATGAGTCACATCATCAGAGTTTGGCAGGGCTACAGCCTTCTTTTATTTTTTCATTTTCACATAAATTTCAGCGAAGGTCAGATTTGTTGGGGGAGGAGAGGAACCTGCCTGCTTTTGTGCTCACAGGAGGTTAAAATATGACTTGTTCACAGTGTCCCTCATAGTTCAGGACTTAATGGTCCTTGACGGGGATAACCTAGAAGTTAATTTTACTTTGTGTCCCAAAAGCAGTCATTGTCACCGTAATCCTTCTTGCAGGCTGAAGGGTATCTTCACCACCTGATCAGACTTTCAATAGCAATTGATGAGCAATATCATGAGCCAAGAAGCACTTTCCTAGTGTTTTCTGGCAAAAGACAAAAAGAAAAAGAAAGAATTGTGCTAGCTCACCTTTTCATAAATATAGTCCTTTTCAGTGCTCCTTGCTTTAAATGTGAGATTTTGCTATATGCAAAAATCAAAGTCAAGTACTGCAAAATGAGAAACTGCTTCCTCTTTGTTTTCCTCCGTATTGCTCGAGTCCTGTCAGGGAGAAGGATGAGTACATAATGGAGATATACACCCTCTTTCCAGTTTCTTTATCCAGAGAAAAGGAGTACTTGACGCCAAAGACCAGCACTATCAGGAAGACCTATGCTCTAACCTCTGGACAGCGAAGTGTGCCATGTACAAAGAAATCTCAAAATAAATTGATTTCCTGACTGATAATCTCTAACTAAGACAGTTTGGATAACACATCATTGAAACACACACAGATGTGATTTCTAATTTGTTTTAACTTATCCAGATTCAGGAATGATAGACATGGTAGGCAGAGTTTTGGTAGCAGAGCTGCCCTCCAACCCTGTTTAAAGTCACTCTTCTAAGACCCAAGCAATAAATCTTCTCAAGTAAACAGTTGTAAAAGTATTTTGATATAGCCGTAACAGAATGCTTTCTTTCTTCCCGGACTTCTGTACTAAAACTGAGAAATCTAATGTTTAATTCTATACTCAGAATTCTATGCTATAAAGGATTTCCTCAGTCGGAATCAACTACAGAAGCACTGGCTTTAGGACAGCTCTGACATTGCAGCAGCAGGGCATTTGTCTCTAAAAAACTGCATTAAATGATGTCAAGTTATGGAAATGGGTGCAAAGAAAACTTTGCGGTGGGAAGGATTTTGCATGTGATTCTATTAAACTCTGTGGAGATTAGGCAGAATCACTCAAACTGAGTTATAGAAAAGAATCCTTACATTCAAATTTCTCTAATTGTGAAAATATTGCTTCAATTGCAACTATGATCCTAATCTAATTTTTCAAATATGCCTTTGATTTTTTTGGCTCATCCAGTGAGGAGGCTAACATGGTAATTATATTTATTCCTATGAATTTTACTTTCTTTTGGGAAGATTTACAGGGTACTTTGTTGAGTTTAGTCATCCTAATGGTTCTTCAAGGGCGTGATGCTCCAGAAGCATCTCTGTGAGCAAGGCAAGACATTTATTGGAATTGTCAAAATAAAAAATTACGTTGAAAATTGTTTCAATTTTACTGCTGGAGAAGTCAAATCTAACTTCTTTTTCCTAGAAGGGCCAGTCTTGCCTATTTGAACAGGCTGGTAAGACTAACTTTGGGATTTTGGCAGAGGCCCTGCAGAGAGCAGATCATCTGCACAAAGGGTAAATTAAAGCTGTGGCTGACAGCTCTACCCTACCCACTTGTAGGGGCTTCCAGACCAATCCTAAACATCCCTTGGCATTTGAGGAGGGGCCCTTCTGGCAAATTTTGCACTATAGAAATTGAATGAACATGAGAACTGCATGTTTTTAAAAGATGTTTAATGTTAAATAAAAAATCAATTACAAATATATATATATATCCAAATGGGTGGAATAGTTTTAAATACACTGCGTGCTAGAAGTTTTTATCACAGCTGATGTCATTAGAATTAAAGCTGTATTGTTTTGTATAACTAATAGTAAACATTCCAAACACAATTCAGACTGTTTTCTGTTACAGCAGAAAGTTTAGGGTAATGTAACATTGTCTCCTAACTATGATAAAACCTTCTGGCCTTGAAAGATAAGAAAATATGTTTCTTGATCCATGTTACCTTAGTAACTGATAACATCACTTTATGAGTATTAGTGACTGGAAAGGTGAAAGCAGTTTGTGTGTTCAATGGGAAAAAGGCAATATTTATTTTTTTACAATTGTATGAAACTGGAATCTTCTTTCCTCTGATCAGCTGGTGTGGTGGGGATCAGTCTCTCTCAGCAAGCATCAAGTTACTTATCAACCATCATAGACAGTTAGAACTGGTTTTGTATGAAGAAGAGTAAGCAAACAAAATATTTTCTTTTTGTACAAAGCAAATAGTACTTGAATTGTCAGCCATGAGGAAAATTCTCTTCCTTGACACTGCTCACATGAGAGAGGATTATTCAGTTTCACAGGCCCTGTCCTTGAGTTATTTCTCACTGGAGTCATCTCTTGTAGGAGGTTAACACAAAGAAGCATTTAGCGGTGCTAGGAATGATCAAGCATATTCCCTAAGCTGAAATTTCATAGTAGTGATAATAACAGACAAAAGGTGAAAAGAAAAAAAGAAAGTGCAAAATATTCCCTAAGGATGCATATAAGCAACACAGAGACCATTGTCATCCTCTTTGACCTCCCCTACTATTTCCAGTTTGGCTGCAGTTGAACAATATTAATTCCCAATTCAAAACTATTTACTCTCCTGAACACACAAAATAGAATTAATATCATTATTACAGGATTAACAGAGTAGGATATATTGAGTGTGAAAATGAAACCGTGACCTTGTTTGATCTAAAATAAATACATGCTTATTAGGTAGTGCTCATTTCTAGGGTTTAACCCCTCCTAACACACACCAAACCATGCCCTGATCTCACAGCTCAGTGCTCCTGCTCACTGACATTGCCCACTGCAGCCGTGGGGTTTTTTATGGCTGTGAGACAGGTCCCGATTCTGGCACTGATACAGAGCACACCCAGCAGCAGAAACAACAACAAAGGTGACTGCAGAATTCCTCACAGCTTCACCATTCCTGTGCCAGCCTGCAGAGCCACCCAGTGCCCCGAGAGCTGCTCTGGGCTCACTTTCTGCTCCACATGAGGAGTTTGGCCCCGTGGGGCTGGTACAGCTGGGTCATGGTGTAAGATTGAAGGAATTCACAAGGAACAGGATGATAGGTGGGTTTTTCCCCTTACTGCACAAAATTTCAAAAGCTACTTAAAGTGAAGAAGAGGGAAAATGCAATTATTTTTCCAGTACATGCTGGCAGCTCCTCAATTTCTCCTCTTTTCTCCATTAGGCCCCTCATTAAAACAGGTACTTCCATGGTGTCCTGGCAGCTGTCTGCCACTGGGCACCAGAGCTCCTCTGAAGGAGACCTTCCCCAGGAGCACCCTCAGGCCCTGTCAGGTGTGAATTCTCTGATGTCTCTTAAAGTGAGGTCACATTGCTCTCTTCTCTTAACACTTCTTCAAAAGTTATTTATAGGAAACTAATTGTCTTTGAGATGTCTGTCCCCTGACAAATTTAGATAAAATTGGCCAATGAATTGAATGTCATTGTAAATTGACATATGAGGGTATATAGGCATCTACAAAGAAGGCGAGTTCACATGCAAGCCTTAGGAAACCAAGCTAAAAAAAAAAAATTTAAATGTGAGATTATGGAACAATGAACAGAAATGAAGGGGGCATGTTTCCCCATTTAAAACAAGACTTAAAAGATCAATTTTTAAAAAAAGGTATGGGCCAGTTATACAACAGAATGAGGAAAACAGAGGGGGCCAACCAAGCCTTGCTGCTTTGAAGGACAAGAGGGCCCTTTATGAAAACAGAAGGTAATAAACCCAAAATAGAATGTACTTGAAGTAAATGACTTAGATTTTAAAAGCTACAACATACAAAGGACAGCATCTGCAATTGCCATAGCTGAGATGGCAATTACAGTAAATATTCATCTTAATAATTTGGAGAATGAGTGTCATGTTCCAAAAAGTCAATCTTTTCACCATGATATATTATAAGCTCGTATTAGTCACATTACAGAACAAAGCCCAGGACCTTCACCTGAAGCTGGCTGTGGACTGAGCCAGCACACTGGTGAGGATGGGGAGAGCTGTGCCCTGCCTTGCTTTGCAGTTCCTCTCCCATCCTAAGAGACAACAGTACTCAATAATAAATTTTAGGAAACACCATCTCCTTTCTTGTTTTCCTTGTTAATAACAGTAGGCACATTCTGCTACTCTAACATCAGCTGCATTGCTTAGTAAAGAATTCAAAGGGTTTGAAATAAAAAGCACTTCTCCTTTACAAGAAATAACAGCTAGGCTTGATCGTTGAAACCAAAAATATTGATTATTCTTGGAACTACAACATTTTCATTTTATTATGGACAATTTTTGGGATTTATTATGGAAAACACATGCTCCTGAAGACAGCACAGAAATACCACTCAAGCCTCCTATAGGAGAGGTGCATTTTGGAAAAGTCATCACAGTATTTTGACTGGCCTCTAAAGCATTCTCATATTTACACTAGGATTGGTATTATCTTATTCCATGCTTCAGTTTGACCTTGTTCACCTAGATACCATGAAAACAAGCTTATTATTTTTTCCCCCTGACAAATATGCTGAGGCCATTACTGAATCAATTACACGTACTAACAGGACTCCTTCAAATGAAATTGTCTCTGAAACAAATTGTGATTCTTCAGTATATTGTGGCATTTGTTTTATGCTTCTGCATTGAGCACTCAGTTTTATGTAATGTGCTGTTTGTTAGTCTCCTGTGATCTTCCCAATTTTGCTGTTTAGTGCTTGAAGGAGCAAATAAGCTGACCTTTGTATTCCAATCTTCAAATTCATCCAACCTAAGGCGTACCTGGACACGAGTCTAAATACATTTTAAATTACTTGTGATGTTACAGAAAAACTTGTTTGAGAAATCTGAAATGGTATTAAGCACCTTGAAAATCTTGATAATAATTTTTTACATTGCAATAAAACCCTCTTTCACATTTTATATGATCAAATGGGAAAAAAGATTATTTTTCCACAGGTTTAAAAACTTATAACTGTTGTGGTTTAATGTAATTTTTGCTCCCAATTTCTTTAGAAGAACTTAAAACTGTAAAACTGAGGTTTCCTGAAGTAATCCCCTCTGTGCTTTTGAAATAGTTAATTTACTCCTTAGAAATAGATATAAATTCACCCGCTGGTTTACCTTTATTACCCATCTAATACCTATCCATTTGAAGCGTCTCAAAATATTTATGTATTAATTCTCACAACATTCTGCGAGCTACAAAGTGCTATTATTTCCATTTTACAAGAGCCTCAGGTCATAGAAGTGTGTTTCAAAGCAAGCAACAGAATGAGCCTCCAAATCACAGGCTAGCTCAGTGCCTTAAAGATTTGTATCTGTATGAATTTTTGTCCTCTCTTAAGATGAATAAAAATCGTGAAACAGAGCAAACAAAAAATCAGTGGATTAGTACTGTTATCTATTCAGCTTTGGTATTTTTATTAATTATTTTCTGGCTAATCTTGTAAGAAGCAGGAGATAATGAAAACTGAAAATCTTAGCATAAGTGGTAGAATGGGCTAATAGTGCATTAACCTTTAACATTTTGCTCACAGTTTAAACAAATGCAAATGTTATTCTGAAGGACTTTCAAGGTAAATAAATAAATAATTATTTTTTAAAAAGGAAAGGAAAGACAGTCTAACTTCAATGCCATTTCTCTTCCAGTACTAAGACACTCAGAAGCTGCCATTAACCTGCCATAAGATGTGTAACTACTGGCATGAAGAATACCAATAGTCTGTGTGTGCTCTGTTCAGCTTCTTTCAGGATGGAATTGTAAGGCCTAGGATTTCTTTGCAGCCCACAAAATCACTGTTGGACTTCAGTCTAATAATAGACAAGAAACTAAAGAAACTTGTGGTGTAAATAGCCAAGTGGTATCTTGCTGTTTGAAACTTCTACTCATGGAAAATGTAAGACAAATGCAAGCCACTAAATGTGAATCTGGATTTCAAGTCACAATCTGACGGATTTCAGCATGGGATCAAGGTTCTCAGATTCCATAAGGCAGCTCATCTCACCCCAGCTCCAACCTTTCCAATCTCAGTAGTGTGCACAGTTCCATCTTCAGAACTTTATTTATTTTATTATTTGGACAATTTGAATTGTTTATAATTCTTAGGTACAGCTTTGATTTTAAACATGCACAAAATTCAGGAGTGTTAGACCTTGGAAAAAGGGAAGGACTTTCAGATCTGCCTTTGACTATACCTTTCAATAAAAAGATATAAGTAGACAAGCAAATAAAATAAAACACAAACTCAACCAAACCAAAACCTTAAATTCATCACCATATTTCCATCGCCAGAGAAAGACTGGGCACACTGAAAAATTAGCAAGTACACTTTGTTGCTATCTAACTCTACACTTACCCTCCCACCTGCCTGAACTGGCCAGCAAGGCAATCAGGGTGAGAAAGGACGAGATAGGACATCACAGAGTGTATCACAGAGGGACAGCACACATCTGCAAGGGTGTAAGAGTGCAGCATGACCCACAGCCTGTTATCTCAGAAAAGTGCATCCCACTTGAGCAGTGACATCAGGGGCATGTCCAGCACCTTTTGGAATGTGCCCAGATCCTCCACCCTTTGCCTTGGTGTGCTGCAAGGAAGGAGACAGATATAAAAATGTGCTTCTTCCTGGGTTCTTGGGTTCTTTCTTTCTTGTTTCTGTTGTATATACCTTGAAATCGGGGAGTCACTTCACAGACTTTTCCAGAAGGCTGCAGGAAAGACCGTCAAATCCACAACTACATTGAAGCATGTTAAAGATTTCCATGGGAGGCAAAAGGGATGAAGTTAAACAAGTTTGAGTTGATTCAGCTTGTCAAATTCCAGAGAAAAAGGGCCAACGTCAGAAGTCGTACATGGGTACTACATCTAATTAATCATAACTGCCAAAATTTTCTTAATACCTTGCACAAAGTTAGAGAACCTGTATAATATCTTAAGCACTTGAGAGAGTGAAAGAACACAGGTTTTTCATTTCATAACTTGCCATGGAAGCTTATTGCACTGAATGTTGCACTTCCAAGCTCTGGTCCCACAAAACTGAGATGACATGAAATCATATTGGCCTGTTCCTTTATATCCCTGATGAGAAAAAGAAGTCATTCCTAACGCCCAGCAGTCAAGCCTGCTGCCAAATCCCCTCACGAAATCTTTCCCAGGCAAATGACTCACAAGAAAACCAGAAAAAAAGTAATAACAAAATGCCAAAAATGCTTCAAATCAGCACTGGTAAGGAAAATGTTTCTGGGACAGAATGACCCATCAACCGTCCTTATTTATAACTGCATAAATTAGGCTAAATTATGATTATTTGTAATGCCTGTTGCCAGGCTCTGCAAACACTGGGCTCCAAGAGAGATCTAATCCCAAAGAGTTTGCAGGCTAAGAGCAATTTATTTCTATAAAACAAAACCAAAACCAAACAAAAAAACCACCACAAGATGATTGGGTCAAACATACCACATTGCTACAATGAAAATTTATAATTCTCTGAAAAGGCATGCCTCTTTTATAGGTAATTACTTAAGGAGCTTAAAAATGTTCATTAAATCAGTTTGATTTCTAAGGGATACTACTCATTAAACTATTTTCTCCTCCATTTTCTTCTGTTCTAAATTTTTTTATATTTGTAATAGCACTAAGCAAACCAGTCTGGACTACCTAGATTTATTTTGGCTTTCCTGAGAACTTGAGTTGTAATAAGATGGGAGAGTAATGGGTGGAATAAGAAGTTTTTTTATCCTGAAGTTTAAATTAAGATTTCTGTTTTGTTCATTTTTACAAAAGTCTACTTATATTCAGTAGACCAAACATGTTACTCAAGAGAGTCGGGCACACACGAGATAGAGCTGTGAGTCTACCACCCTAACAGAACATTAATCCTACACACATATGGGATTTTCCCACATAATAGTCTGAAAAAATATTATTACTGAAGTTTTTTCATTATTATTTTCATGCCCAGAAGACCAAGCTGGCAAGGGTTTTACAAAAATGTATTTTGAGAGAGTTCCTTTCTTGTAAAGATTACAAGTAGAAAAGAGAGAAATTAGAAGGGGAGATCTGACTACAGAGACATTACCCAGAGATTTGCAGAATTTTTTATAGTGTTTAATTATTATGTTTATTGGTATCTAATCCCAACAGCAGCTCTGTTTTAAAACCAGGAACAATAATGACTAAATCTTGTATTTGAGATTTCACTGAACACTGAGAAACAACTAAAATTGTTGTTTGCGTGTGTGTGCATGAAATACATAAAAACAGGCTGAAAGTCTTACAGAATAGCACGTGGGACTTGTTGGGGGTGTTTTTGAAATGCCATGTCTCATGGAATTTCTGCTCTTGCATTTCTTGGCCCAGGAAGCACATCCTGCATGAGACCAATCAGAAATAATAGCTTGGAATTAAAACATATGTGGGCCATAGACATAAACACAACATCTCTGAGGCCATGACATGTCTATCACTGTTGTTGGAATTTAAAAAATGTTTAAGGAGGACTAATAGACAGATGGCAAACTCACAAAACTGTGTTTTGCCAGGAAACTATGCTGGAGAATTTAAAAAATTTACCAAATTCCAGTGTCATGAAGGATAGTTATTTTTTCCTTTGGTTTGAGTTTTGAATTAAGACACGTCAGGAGCTGAGATCTCACCTGTTAGATTAGTCCTAATCAGTTTATAAGTCCTGCATGTGTTGGGTCCTAAAGGTTTGGTTATCTCAGTTGAGGTTATGTTGGGCTCTATAGTATGTACTTGAAGATGTTACCTTCTCTGATCAGGTTATGGCATGTCATCTATGTCCGGCCACAAATGACTCAGTTGTCATCCTTCAAAAACTTTTTTTTAAAGATTATTTTAAAATCATTTTTACATTCAGAGCCTTGTGCCTTCTGGCTGATAGGCATGGACTTCAAAAAAAGCACCAGCTCATCTTAACAATATTGGATGATGTGGAATTGTCCATTGAAATTTTAGCAGTAGACTTGAAATGCCCAAAGAGAATTCTACACATAATTTCAGTAGGCCAGTAGTATTGTAGAGCTTGGTTTGGAAAGTGAGTCACTCCCAATACCCTTACCACACTACACACTGCTGATAAATTGGACACCAAAGAATTTGTGATTCAAATTAAAACTTCTTTCAAGCACAAGATACAC
Source organism: Pachycephala philippinensis (assembly GCA_013397055.1). Taxonomy (NCBI): domain Eukaryota; kingdom Metazoa; phylum Chordata; class Aves; order Passeriformes; genus Pachycephala; species Pachycephala philippinensis. The sequence goes on from VWZT01002847.1 coordinate 114,232, forward strand.
TTTGCCCTTGCTGAAGAATGGTAGCTTAGCTGTGACAAGTCTGCCAGACTTTGTTGTGAAACATATGCAGTAGTATTAAATAAATTATAGACTCATGCATTCCTGGTTCCATAATGGAAGGAAAGCAGGGGACAGATTCACATTTAGCAGGCAGATACTGCCTCCTGCAAAACAGGATGCACACCAACATGCTGCCAGGAGAGAAAAGGCTCAGAAATGCAAGCACACCCAATCAAACATCAAAGGAAAACATCTACTGTCAAAGAGATCTTTTCTCTCTTCTCATACCTCCCAGGCAAACAGCTGGGGAGCAGAGGGTGAGCTGCCAGTGAGATTGATGCACCACCAGGATTTACTGGAGATTTCCTGCTCGCTTACACTACAAGACCACAGTCTCAACGCTGGAAAAACAGCTTAATCCCCAATAGCCTAGCCACTTAGTTTTCATTTAAATTTAGTTTTTAGAATTTAGAACCCCTAGGTTGGACACTGTCTAGTTGAAATCCGAAAACTCCCTTCAGCAATTCCCCAGTGGCCTCCCTTTCCAGACTCAGCTGAGCATGTGAAGCAGACTTCAAAAAACATGACTTGTTCCCTTTCACCTGGAAGTTTGTTGAGTAAAACTCCTATGCAAAATGGGAATTACATAGATTTCCTTTTCTGCATGAGGAAACCAAAGCTGCATATATCATTTCTACCAGAGCTGTGTCTATCTTGCTTTTAAAAAGCTACATGGATAGAATTCCCTCGACTTCCCAAAACAATCTGCTTTATTGGTACACATTTCTCCATCCTGTCCTTTTATCCATTTTTAATGAAAATTTAAGCTAGTGACTTGTTGTTTCCAGAATGGAGAAGAAGACACACATTTGCTGTGTTTTTCCATACCAGGAAGGTAAGATCATTCTGATCATCCTGTTACCCTTCTGTGCACACTTTCTGTACTTTGAGCACAGTGTCCAGAGCTGGATCCAGCCGAGTCTCCTCTATGCCGAGAAAAGATGGAACAGGCTTTGACAAGCTTTAAAAACAATAGTGCTGTTTATGCATCCTAATTTTTAGTATACTTTTTTCACAATATGGCATTCCTGACTCACACCGAATTTGTCCCCCACTGTTGTCCCCAGAACATTTTTGATGGTCTGGTGCTAGCCAGGAGCTCCCCATATGAAACGTGGTCTTTTCTTTCCTTTTCCCTCTCTTTCTCTCTGTTTTATAGGGTTTGGGGGTTTTTTTGTCCTTTGGGGTTTTGGGTTGGCCTTTTGGTTGGGTTTTTTTGGGGATGGGGGGAGGGAACAGTGAGGGGGCATGTCTCAGGGGTTGTAGGGGATGCCACAGTGTGTGATTTGAAAGGTTGGAAGTGCAGCTTTTCAAGAGGGATTTCAGGCTGTGAAACCCAGAAGACTGACATGTCTCTGTGCACCACAGTGGTGCATTAGTCACCTGAGTCTCTGATACCGAAATGTTTCTCTCACAACAGTGTTTTGAAAATAAAATCCTCAAAGGATCTGGAGACTCAAAGACTCTGTAGAAGCATCTGGTGCCCTTTGTGTAGATCACTGTTTCCTGAACCACAAAGACTGGACCTGGTTACCTGCTCCTGTAGGGATAAGACATTTTAGTGAAGTCCCCATGTGGGTTGTTTTCAGCTCTATTCACTGAAACTTTACTGGCACAAAGAAAATTGTCAAGAGTGAAGTTCTGATGCAAACCAGCATTTAGAAGAAAAATACAGACAAAAAACCTTCTGGATCCTCCGACACTTCCCTTTGAAACAGTCACATTTGACTCTCTACGAATTCTAGTAACATATGCTTTGTTGTAATGAACAGTGTATGCCCTGTTTGTATTTGACCTGAAAGTAAAACTGATTTTGAAGTGCTAGGAAGCAAGCAACATCAAACATCCTCAGTTAAATACCTTACTGCAGTGGCCTGAAATGAATGTGACCCAGCAAGGCTTTGTCTGGAGCCAAGGATTTTTTTGAAATTATAAATCTGTTCTTGTTCATGGTACAGACACATTTTTTTTGCTACCCAAAAAAAAGCAGTCTGGAAGTGCTCTCATTAACATTTTACAGTAGGCTTTTTTTTTGGTACTGACTGGAGAAGCTTTTGTCCTAACAAGGGGCCCACCTGGGTGAGGACACGAACTGTTTCAGAGTATCTGCATCTTTCTCAGGTGAGGGGAGAGCAGGGGATGGGCAGGAATCCATCATCTTTTCTCTTGGCTTCTCTCCACCTTTGGCCTCCAACACTACCACGCAACAGAGGAGCACAAAGTGTGTTGAGTACCCCAGTCTGCCCCTAGCTTTGAAGGCAACTGAGTGTTTTATTTTGGTAAATCTCTGGTGGTTGTGAGTTTAAACGCTGTGACAGCAGCTCTGAGGTGCACTGGCACACGCAGAGAGCTGCAGGCAGCAGAGCTGTTCCACATTCCCTGTCCCTCCCAGGTTACATCCTTCTGAAGGCACCCCACTGAAATAAAACATCAGGAGGTTTTTTTGTTGGGTTGATTTGGGTTTTTTTCCTAAGTGAAGCCAAGAGCTACAGTGACATGAGAGACTGAGTGCAGTCTGAGGTACAGTAGAGTTAAAAGGTGAGGAACACACAGTGCATGCAAAGACTTCAGCAGCCACAAGCTGAAACTGAAGCAGCCACAAGCTGAGGCAGCATCCCCTGGAAAAAGCATTTACAAAAGGCATAGAGATCATTTAAAACTGAGGACAGTGAGGAACCATGCTGGTAACTTATGGGCAATCAGCACATGTATGAGACAGTGACAAGAGGAGCTGAGGAGCTGTGGGGCTGGGCAGGCACTGCAAGGCGAGTGTCAGCCACACGAGGAGGAGGGACAGGGAGGCAGGTGGAGGGCACAGTGCTGGAGACACGGCTGGGGGGACACACCTTTACGGGAGAAGATGCTGGGGCCTGGCACTGTGCTCACACCTGCTAAAACACTGCTGGAGGTGATGACTTCACATACAGTTTGAGTTAAGGTGCCCTGGTCAGCACAATGTTTTCACACAGGCAGCAGTAACTTGGGTATGTTATAGCTGAGATCATGTTTGAATGTAATTTTTGAACCATCCTATCGAGAGGCAGGATGCTGGCCACAACTTAATTGTCAGTGGGGAAATGAGCAGAGTGAGTTTTCTTATCATTCAGTCATTAAAAGTTCAAAGAAACACCTCAGATTTTAGTCTTTACAGGTGTCTAATAAAACCTCTAAAATGTTTCAAGGGATCCACTGGTGTCTTCAGCTAATCACTAGGTATTGGCAGGAGTATAAACACTAACATTAGCTGCTTGAAAGTTGCTGGGAGCAGGAAGAAGAAGGGAAAAGAATGTCAAAGTTTTCCATGATGTCTTATATACTTTCAATTATACCATTCCAGAAAAAAATTGAGTACTGAACTATGCTGTAAATCCTGCAGTAGCCACATGAGGTACTCCCGTTACTTCCATTTTACCAACTGATACTGTAGAAGGAGCTAATATTTTTTCTGCTTCTCAAAGTATCATGCAAGTACAAAAGTGATTAGAATTGCCAGCCAACTGGCATGATGCGAGTCCTCCAACTGTGCAGCTGCTGCCCTGGCACCCTCTGTTCTTTAGATAGCAACAGTTGCATATATTAATTATGCCAGCAGGGAGACAGAAAATATATGACAGTGCTTAGGGGAAAGCTGAATGCACCTGGCATTTACACAGAAGAGCAGGAAAGGGAGCATGCAATGATCTTGCCTTTTTACTGTTAATTTAAACAGTTGTTATAACTTGGGCACTCTGGCATAGGTTGAGGTGAGTGGAAACGTATTTTTAAGCTAATGCATAGATTTAGTCCCTTAAAATGCTTTTAATTACCTCTCTTCCAAGGTCTTTGGTATGTGTCATCTTGAATAACTCATGCCTTCAGTGTCCTGCTTGCTCGCATCCCTGCTATGGTGTGAGGATGTTTTGCAGATTCCCAGAGCTGAATCCCGGACTGTCACAGCCCCCAGGGAGTGCCCGGAGCCCCCAGAGGCAGAGGCTGGTTAATCCTGACCGCAGGTGGAGCTCCCACTGCCGCAGGGGCCTTGGCAGCTCCCTGACCCCGTCCCACCCCGCTCCCTCCTCCCTGCTCCCTCCATCCTGCTGCTCGAACAAAGCAGCACTCCTGCATTGTTTGCAGCAGGAACTCAGCCAAGGAAGCCACAACAAGACAATAGACATATAATCTGATAACCTTGTTAACTTGGTTGAATCAGAGCTCCTAACAAGTAGAAGAGTTTAGTAAAGCGGAATAAAAATATTACAAATATTTGTTGTCAATGGCTTTTCAGCTGTGTCTTTGAAAACGTAGCATTTCTTGTGCTTTTATTTAAGATTAAAGCTAAGCTCAAGGACACTAAACAACATTAACAAGGTCAGAAATGACTTTAAAAAAACCCTACTACAAATGCTAACTAGAGCAGGCAGGCAGACTTCATTGTGTTCAAATATCATCAAGTAAAACGACACAAAAAGATATGGATGTGCCATTCCAAAAATCTCTGTGCAGTAACAATCTACAATGCACTGTTTCATATTTTATCAGGACTAGGCTGTGACAGTGCCAGAAACCCTAAATGAAGGGCAGTGGGAATTAACACTGTCACTTTAGCAAGTGAAGAGCAAATTGGTGATCCCAACCATACCAACCACCCATTGCTCCTCTCAGGAATCAGTCTGAGCTCTCCTTCCCACAGCAGGTGCCCTGATCTGACGGGTGCCCCTCAGCAGGAATGAAGCCAGAAGGCAGCACATCCCACACCACTGCTCCTCCTGAGAGAGAGCATGCACACATGTGTGTTCCAGTTAATTAACAACAGGCAATCCATAAACCCCACTTTTCTTCTTCTGGGATTGTTATTTTTTTCTCCATTACCTAACCATGGTAATCGTATCTTTCATTTCAAAGCATTCTGCCTTAAAGTTCCTTGAAGACATTTATAAATGTGTGAAAAAAAAGTTGTATGGAGTGCTAAATAATGTCCATAAAAGCTAGAAAGAGAGAATGTGTTATCTGTGGTCTCAACTTTCTTCCCTTGGAGGAATCATGCCACATGGGATAGGAATGTCATTTTGCTTGTACCATTTCCCAGAGGCTACTGAAGAGTCAGAATGTGAGACGCTGTTTAAGCA
>VWZT01002848.1:7737-46437 GCA_013397055.1 Pachycephala philippinensis
GAGAGGAGAGGAGAGGAGAGGATGGCACTGGCTCTGCTTTCACAGCCTGAACCCCGCCATCAGCAGGGCAGGGGGTGCCAGCCTTGCCCTCAGCAGGGGACAGGGACAAGGCAGCTCCCAAGGGGGGACACAAACCAGAACGCTCAGGAAAGAGGCACAGGCAGATACCTGCACGATCTTGGCACTGGGATGGGGTTTGTGCTGGAGCAACTGCTTCCTCCCCCTGCTNGGGGCAGGCCATAAACACACGGAGGGAACACAGAACACACCCTGTGTGTGCCTCATGGGCGCCCAGGTATTCCCTGTCACACAGCACCAGCTCCTGCTGGGAACAGCCAGAGCTGCCAGCCACAGCTGAGCCAGTCTGCCCAGTGCCGTGCTCCCAGCCCTCCACAGCCACCGCGGGACGCGGAGGAACCCGAGGGGTAACTGGGATTTTGGGAGGCACGGCAGGAGCGGGGACAGGCGGCTGACAAACCCCGCTAGCAGCTTTCCGCTGGGGAAGGCTGAGCGCAGCCAGCTCGGCCCCCACGAGCTGTTCGCATGTTGGGAAGCAAAAACAAGCCACTTCCAATCAGCGTCACGATCCCAAGGCCGGGCTCCATCTCCTGGGAAGTGGCTGGCAGAGCTGGCACGCAGGCAGCCCCATGCCCGCCTCACGCCCACCTTGCTGTGCCCGAACCCCCCCTCCAGCACCTCGGGGAGGGGCACGATGTTAAAAGCTGTCAGTGAGAGGGAGAAAGGTCACTGAGCAGGGACTTAACACCCATAATCAGTTTATGGGATTTGTGACCAGCTTCAGGCCGGCTGGGAACGGCGTCAGCACAGCTCCAGCACAGCTCCACCTTCCCATGGCAGGGGTGCAGCTCTGGGAGGGGTTATCAACCCTCCCCAGGCACAAACAGCACAAACCCAGCTCATAAAAGCCAGCAGCAAACAGCTCCTGGGCAGCTCAAGGGAAGAGTGGCCACAGCCAGGTTCTTCACTTTTTTTTTCCCCAGAAAAAGGGAGCTTGGGAAGGGAAGAATGGCCACAGCCTGTTCCTCATCTTTCCTCCCCAAGGAAAGGGGGATTGGGAAGGGAAGAATGGCCACAGCCCGTTCCTCATCTTTCCTCCCCAAGGAAAAGGGGCTTGGGAAGGGCAGACAGGCACTTCCAGGGTGAGTCAGGGATTTGTGGCTGTATCTGCTGTTCCATGGAGCAGGAGCTCCCCGAGGGTTGAGCAGCACGATGAGTGCCAGCCCTGAAGGAGCATTAATGCCCTCACCCACCGTGCCCACCCTCCCGGAGCTGTTCCCAAGCTCTGCCCCCCCAGGTGACCCCGAGCAGTGGCACAAACTGCCCTGGCCCAACTCCAGCCAGAGAGGAGGAGGAGGAGGAGGCGGAGGAACCCAGAGCTCAGCACGAGGCAGGGCTGTGCCAGGGGCAAGCTGTCGGCACATGAGGATGAATCTATTTGCTGCCCAAGTGATTTTTCTCAGCTCAAAGGACTTGCACCAGTTTCTGGCTTTCCCTCCCTGCTCTCCTCCCCCACTGCCCGACTGGAGCTGCCAAGGCAGGAAAACGCTCCCTGCTCCTCTCTGCCCCATCTGGGCACAGTCCTGCCCATGGCTCCCACCAGATGAGGATGTGGCAGATGCCATCAGCAGAGGCCACCCAGCTTGGTCTGGCTGCTCAGCACCAGCTGCCAGCCCCAGGCTGGTCCTGGTCCCCACTGTGCCCACTTGGATTTGTGAAATCCGTGCAGGAACCAGAGATGGGCTCAAGAATCTTTAATTCACAGTGCTGAGCACCCACGAGAAGGAAGTGCAGCAGCTCAGGAGAGTCAGACACATCAGGGCAAGCTCAGCCCAGGGCCCAGCCCCGGAGATTCCCAGTTAAACACATGATGGTCTCATTTGGAAAAGTCCTAGTGCACTGCTTTGCCCCCAGCACTGTGAGGGACTCACCTGAGGCACGGGGAAGGGACAGGGAGGATTTGGTCCTCGTGCCCCTGCTCTGGTGGCTCATCGAGTCCCACAAAGCTGAGTCACAGCAGTTCCCTGCCCCACCTGTGCCAGGCACAGGGTTGTGCCGAGTCAGGCTCCTGCCCTGGGCATTTACGGGGCTGTAAAGTGAAGGAAGGCCGGGATTTATTGTGCACACAGGGCTCTGAGTGCAGAGGGAAGCTCGCAAGCCAGTCCGCCCTGTATGACAACATGGACACTGCTCCGAGGCCTCCCCGCCATCTCAAATTGCTTCCACTCAAAAGGAGTTCAAAGTCTGCCACCTGCAAAACAGCTCAAGGCTCGGGGTTGTTTCAGGGATGGGGACAGGGAGCAGCACAGGCAGAAGCCTTGGAGCTCCTGGGATACAAACGGGGCACACACACAGCTCTGGAGGAGCGTCTCCTCCAGCCAGGCATCGATGCCTTCCTACGAGCTCAGAGGGGGAGAGAAATGCAGTTAATCAGCTGTGTTGACAAAAAACAACCCACATTATCAACAGGAACGAAAGGCTCCTGGGGAGGGAAGGCAGAACAGCGAGGGCTGAGCGTGCTCAGGTACTTCAGGAGTAGTTCCTGGTAACAAAACACCAAGCTCTTCTCTGAGACAGGAGCTACATCAACCTTCAGTAATTTATGAACACAAATACCTGGAAACCCACTCACTTGAGTCTGCTGTGAGATTATTCCCTGGCTCCTCCCGATTTCCAGCTACCAAAATCCAGCACTATCCACAGTCACATCGAAGAACATCTCACATAATGTAAAAAGTCACGTTAGCATCTCGGTGTAATGGATTTTACACCTTCAGGACTGCACTTTGCAAAGCAGCTGAGCCCGCTGTGGTACATTTAGAGTGGGACACAGACCTGGGAGTGTTTGGAAGGGTTCAATAACGCAGCTATGTCCTAGCACGAGTCAATCTCAATTCCTCCCAGACAGCCCCGGTCCCACCCTCCCCCTTTCCTGCTGAGCCCAGGCTAACAAGGATCACATTAAAGAGCCATTTCCACATTAGAGCAGCCACGGACGCAGTCCTTCCACTCAGGCCCCATTAGGAGGGTGGGCATTTCCTCTGTGTCATCTTTCCAGAGGCATCAGAGCTCGGAGCAGACAGCTCTTCCTCCCAGCCTGCTTCTCCTTTTAGTCTGGAGCCTGCCGTGCTCACCGGCGTGCGTTATGACATCAAGCTGATATGAAATCATGATGATTTCACTGCAATTAAGGCAGGAGCAGATGGGGCTGATGGAGCTGGCTAAGCAACAAATCTTCTAAATTGGAGAACGCTGTCAAGAGAAATTAAAGCCTCGTGCAAAAAGCCAACTTGGGATGGCAGAAAAATTCCAAATGGGAGGGAGTGCAGGGAGGGAGCCAGCCCCAGCTCCTGGTCAGAGCAGTGGGGCTGGACTGAAGCACCTCAGCTCAGGAAAAGCCCAGCACAAAGCAGGGACAAGTTCCCAACAAAAAAACACCTGGAAAAGCCAAGGGAGAACAGGCACAACACTGCAACAGCAAGGCAACACTTGAGCTTGGAAAATAACCCCCGGAGAGACAGAATTGCATAGAAATCAGCAAAAAAAAAGTGTGTGGCACATGCTGGACAGGCTCCAGACCTACCAGGGACACATTGAGTGTTTTTAACACAGCCAGGGGTTGTGTTTGTCACTTGTTACCAACACCACACGGAGCAGCAGCCAAGGAGTGACGCTGGGAACAACTGAGAGCCAGAGCTGTCTCTTTTCACAGCCTTTATGGGAGAAGAGAAAAAGGCTCTCAACTGCTTCGAACAAGGAATGGCTTAAATAGGTTAAAAATAATGAAGCAGCACTCTGCACATGAGCACTCCGTGCTCCTAATTAAGCAATCCTTTACAAGGTGGCCTTAGGAAGCCTCTCAGAGTCGTTATAAGGAGGTTAATAAATCGCTTTGAAACCCTGGACACAGCTTATGAGGTGACTAAAGGAGCTGTTGTCACAGCATAATGTCATTACCCGAATTCTGGCACTTTGCAGGGAGCACGAGGCTGCAGATCTCGAGCTTTACAGCCTCTTGTCCAAACGATGATTCCTTCTCAAGGGCCTGGGACTGCTTGCAGGACTTTGGACTTGGCAGGTGAATCTCTCTCAGCACAAAATGTTTGCAGAGCTGCAAGCAGGAGTCAGGATCCACAGGGTTTTAATCTTTCAGGTTGAAGTCTTTGTTACAAACGCACAGCAAATGGGTGTTTGGTGCCACGGGGTGTCTGTAAGGAAGGTGGGCATCTCATGCCCTGGCAGCACATCTGGCACAGGCTGCTGCTGCAAAACACTTGGCCCACACTCCTGTGCAGAAATAAATTCTATTCCCACACATCTGCAAGGCTGACTGGGCTCCAGGCTCCTCCACAGCACCTGCAGCTCCCAGAACCACAAACCAATGCCTTTTGACAGCCTCAGTGTATTTACCCTCCCTTACAGAGCTCATCAAGAGCAGTTTTGTTTCTAAAACCCCCCTCAAAGTCACGAGCAAATTTAACGGACAGAGAAAATAATTTATTCTCCTGGAACCAAATGATTTTCTCCAACTTTCAACAAGTATCTCATGTCAAAGCATGAAAAGCGATGCCACAACAATTCCGAGCAGCCTCTCCAAGAACAGCTGCCAAGAAGGCATTTCATTGATGCTTCTTCCCCTCCTGCCAACATGTGTTGTCAGACACGTTGCCTAGACAGCAGAAATCATGGAGAAGGACATCTCACAGTGCTCTAGATACCAGTTCCCACAAACAGACTGGTTTTTAGAGGAGGCATTGCTTGCAAACCATCCTTATTTGGATGGGGCAATACTTGGGAGTTTGGAAAACCATCGTGGCCAAGGAGAACAAGCTCCATTTCTTCCTCCAGCTCGCAGGCAGCAGAGCCTGCTGTGCCTCAGGAGCTCCTGAGTGTGCACTGCTATCTCTGGAGCCCAGCAGCCTCTCTGCCTCCCTGTGCTCCCACATTATCTATCCCAGTGTTTATCAGCACACAGTGCTCTCCACCTAAACTTTAACATCTTCTTGGACAGAGTACCGGGGAGCCTTGATCCACATCATCACCATTCCAGGAGTGCACAGTGCCTTATGATCCTGAAGAAATGGTTTTCAAAAGGAAAGAAAGATCTTTTCCAACAGTAAAAAAAAAGATGAGCTGTGAGCAGGAACTCTGCTCCATGCATGAAAACTGTCTAAAAAAGCAAACATACAAACAACATTTACACAATAGGCATCTGGCAGCATTTTCAGACATTTTTTTTAATTTATTCTGACATGCTATAAAGGAATAAATTACACTGTTAAAGAATTACCAGCAATAAAAGTATTTCTTTCTTTCAGCTGGGCTAGAATAGGAGTGAGAAGGAAGACAGCCTGGGGCAGTAACCAATGTGAACTCTGCATGGTGCGAGGCTGCCCCCAAGAACAAGAGGAAATCTGGTCATATCCACTTCACAAGAACTTGAAAGAAAATGCCTTGGTTTAAAACCATCCAAATTTTTTTTTCAAACCATTCCAATTTTTTCTCCAAAGCAGCAATCACAAGTCAGTCCGGCCGAGGCAGGACACGGCAATGCTCGGAGGCTGCCAATCCCGGGTCTGCAAAAGATGCCATTTCGTTTTAAAAAATTCCAATCTTATTATAGAGGGCTGGTCTCAAACAACAGGTTAAAAAAATGCAAGACTGCCCCTTCCCCCTCAAGGAAAAAATACAAAATTTATTTAAAAACAAAATGAGGAAGAGTTACAACACTAAATCTAAAATGATTTAGAAAGAAATATGACTTCTTTTGCTTAACAAATGGCCTTAAAACTTGGTTTAAAAACAGGGTAATGTAAATTTCTTAAACTGAATTAACAAGGCAAATTAAAAAAAATCTCATTTCCTTACAGAAACAGTTTTTAGTTTTTAATGAACTTGTAAACAAAAAAAGCTCCCGCTTCAAAATAAAAACAAAATCCCAGATCATATAGATGTTTACAGTGATTACATTTATCTAAGCAACTTACATACAGGTTCAGTTGTAAGATGTTAACTAAATTTCGTGACAAGTATGCTGTTTTTCCTTTTATACCAAGAACATTATAGTGTTAATGCAGAGTCCTAAAGATTATCTAGTAGTCGCTAAGTTTCTCTTAAGTCTTCACTTTAGATGCTGTTATTTCTAGCACAGGTAAGCAGGCAGAGTCTTTCATATGCTTAAAAACTGGAATCTTTGGTTACTACCATGTCAGCTGGCTTGGTATGTTGCACATAGAAGCCAACAACTTTAAGAATGTTTTAAGTGTACAACTTTCAAAACCCAGGGAGGAATAACCAGAAAAGAGTGCACAATTGTGAGCATTTACAATTATCACAACTGTTGCCGAAGACTGTTCATGCCATTCTTCCAAAACAATGAGATCTCATAAGCAGTGTAGTTCAAAGTAAAAAGGTAACAAAAATTGGCATATGCACAATTTTCTCCACTTGTGTGTCAACCATTAGTTAACTTTTCCACTTGAAAAAAATGCAATAGAAAACTGGACACCATGTTTCACTATCTCAGTAATATTCACAATTACAGCTGCTACAACTCCAAGTGCAGCATCACTGACACTGCCCAGAGCCAGTTTATACTGATATTAAGTTCTTTACACCAAGGAAATGGTTGCCCACAGCCACTGGCAAGTGTATGAACTAAAATTTCTAGGATTTGGGGAGTGACAAGTCCTGCTCCGATCTGCTCTGCTTTGTCCCATCCTCGTCATGCTCAGAAACCTGCAAGATAAACACAAGGGCAACTTACTGATACGGGATGGAAACGAGCAACAGCCTTCACAGGAGGAGAATTAAACAGCAGTTATGGTCATTCAAAGGGGAAAATGCTGCTCCAGCTGGGAATTGCAGAGTTCCTGGTGTCCATTTCCAAAGGTAACCAGCACTTGCCACAACTCTGGAGCTCACACACCTCTCACTCACACCTACTGCTGCACTGGAAAACAGCCTTAATGCACCAGCTGGATGCCACATTTCTCCAGCAGGAATTCAGCCCAACAGTTTGAAAACAAGCTGTGTTATTGCCACTAGGAAACAGGATGTAATTTCATAGGATTGTTTTCTACTCGTCTGCAGTGGCTCATGTTTATAGCCCTGAATGTCAGGCTGTCATCTGACTGCGGGGTGCTCTCCAGAGACGCACTACGGCAGTGTCACACGGACACAGGGAGGGCAGGGAATCACTCACTCACCTTACAGTAACTGCTGGCACTACAAACCCACAGCAGCACGCCCTGGGTGGCCACAACACACAGCACAAGCTGTGACAGTGACCTGGGAAGCAGCACACCTCTGCCTTTGGAAGGACAATACTGACTCACGTGACACGTTGCGCACACAGCAATTCTTTTAATGTTCACTATTCCAAATGACATTGGGGGATAGGGAGAGTACAGGAATAGACACACATCTCCAAGAACCAGTTACTGCAAGCTGAGCCAGTCCTCCCTCCGTGCTCATTTCTGGTGACTCAGGTGGCAGGGCTGTGCTTCACAGGGGTAACAGGAGCCTCCACCAAAGATCGCTTTGCCAAGCGAGTTTCCGCTCTGGATGCCCTCCAGCCAGGATGGTTCTGGCCATGGGTGAATTCATCACAGCAACAGCTCCGAGTTTTTGCAACAGAAATCTCTTCTCAGTGAAATACAGACAGAGCTGACCTCAGCTATAGCTTGTGCTGTCATCCAGAGAGAAGCAAGTGCAAACAAGTTTTACTGGTCTGACATTCTGTCCAAAATGTATCTGGAGAGCACCCAGAAAATGGCTTTAACTCTTCCAGAACTGGCTACAGGTAATTTCAAACAGGTTCAATAACTTGGTTGAAACCCAGTCTTAATGCACTGAAGGACAATTCTCTTTATCCAGCACTGGTTATATTAAAAAAAATCCTGCACCAGAATCAAGACAGCCATTCCCACTTGAGTGCAAATTCCCACAGAAAGCCCAGTGATTCCTGACTTCCCTAATCCTTACTTGATGCACACAGCCAAACTTACGCTGCTTTTCCATTTGGTGTGTTCACCAGAGAACACTGATTCATCATCTGAAACACTTTCTCCATCAAAGCAGCCAAAACAAAGTCAACAAAGGAGAGCGTGGAAAGAAATAGATCAACTCATTGCTTCAGGAGTCTGAACATTTCACAAGAAATGGGAGCCGGAACCTGAGGGACAAAGGACATCCCAACAAATCATCTGCTGCTATTAAAACTCCTCAAACCCAAGGGAATATGGGCAGGAGAATGTCCAGCTACAGCTACAGAGAGAACAGGGAACTGGATTCAATTCAAAATGTCCCTTGGAGTCCTGTTAAGACACAGCCCGACCACAGCTGTCAAATGAGATGGAGATACTCAGAGCATACACGAGCACTGCTGCTATGAGGAACGTGCTGCAGAGTTCATGATGGCATCTCTTCCACAGATCCTCACTCCATACAGGGCCAAATCATCTCTCCTTGTCCCTCTGAGGTGTTACCCAAACCTCTGAAAATCTCTCTGCTACGTGAGGGATCCTCAAATTGCTTTATTATTACCATGGCTGAAGATCTAAATGACAGGGGAGCAGCAACTGTAGTGTCATTCCCTAAAAACCTCAACAGGAAACGCTCAAACTTTGTGTATTCTCCATTTCTCCAGACAGGCAGTGACAAGTATTCAATTGTCAATAATTCCAATTCTCGAGCAGAGAAGTCTCAGACTGTTCTGAGCAATCTTGCCACCACCACAGGCATCCAGCAAGTATTACTGGACCTGCTGACAGCCTCGCAGAATCTCCACTGCCAGGAATTAAAAACACCTCTCCCAACTGGAACTGGTAGACTTTATCCTGCAGATTGACTGCTTGAGTCACTTTTATGACTGAGGGAAGCTGAGTGTAAGCACAGTTACAAATCACACCTGAACAACTGCTGCACTGGCAAAAGAGAGTGAGCCCAACTTGCCCGAGTCAGCAGAGCTCTGTCTGTTGGAACAGTTCACCTCTCCCAAGTTCCAAACCAGCTGAGCTGGCTGTTACAAAAGACACTGCACACAGTTCCAGAGAGGGGCAGGGGGAAAAAAATTGAAGAGAAAAAAGGCCATGGACAGAACAGGTTCTTCTGGAACCAAGCAGAGTGCTTAGCCTGGATAAACCCTAGGATTCAGTGTTATGATTTAACATGGATCTGAGTTAAGGAAGTCGGGAATATCTGTAAATGAGCACACTGGACAGACAATCTGAGTCTACTTCTCTGGACCCCCCTGCCCAGATGCACACCTTCAACAGGACTTTATAAATAACTGCACCTGTACATTGCTATTTGCAGACTCTAGTATGGATATGGTTACCAGAGGGGTAACATTTGATACCATGATCTGAGCAAAGCCACTTCCACACAGCCTTTGCTACAGCAACTACAAAAGAATTTAACTCCAGAAAAAATAATCAGGTATTTCATCCTCTCCAATGTGACACAGCATCCAAGCAATACAGCCTCCTCCTTCAGCTTAGCTGGGTTCAAAAAAATCTTCATTAATAGGCAAAATTCCCCACAAAAAGACATGTAGGATTCTAGAAATCTGGAAATCTTTGATGAAGAGATGAAGCCTCTGAAGTCTTCTGATGTTTGCCAAGCACTTCCTTTAATGCTCTGCTGACATTACAGCTTGATCGATCCAAAGGTCACAAGCCTTTCTTGGTGATGGGGAGGGAAGAGGAGAGTCATTCCCCAAAAAAACCCCAGGAAATTGTGCTAAAACACCAGGAATTTCATCTTAGCATCTCTACCAAAGGACAGGTGATAAGGAATGTCCATCAGTGAAGAGAAATGGTCTAAGGCTCCCTGGCAAAGCCTCCCTGCTCCTCGTGCCTGTCAGTGAGCTCAGCTCTGCTCTCCAGCACTGAAGCATCACTTCAAGGTGCAGGCAGATCATCATTTTAATGACCTTTTCTTTCTTTACACACAGCACTTGGTCAGAGACTGTCTGAGCCAGGAGAGCAGCACATTAAACCTCAGAACACTTCAGCAAAACTGGGTTTCACCAGCTCACAACTTAATTTTCAGGGCAGGTTCCACTTACAGATCATCACCTCCTGCAAGCCCTTCACTTTGAGCATGAGCTGTTGTGAGGAATGTGCATTTTTGCTCAAATTATCTTCTCCTGCTCCAACAGCCAACCTCTCCACACCCTAAACTGGGCTGGGTTTTGAACTTCAGAGTTTCTCTATTTCAGGAAGCAATCCAAGCCCAGGTGCTACTGGTGTTGCAGCTGAAGGAACTGGTTTCCAGCCTCTGTCAGACACAGCCACACAAGCTGCACTCTTTATGCCAAAAATCTGTCACTGAATGGCACCTGTGAAATTTATCTTTTTTCAAGAACCGCTTCAATCTTGGGAAAAGCAGCAGGTATTTTACTACTTCATTTGTTCTGGATGAAATGTCATTTTTGATAGCTATTTTGACTGAAGACACCTGGTAAGGTTTGAATGCTGCCCCAATACGTGAAGAACAACGTTTGTTAAGTTTATTGTAAACACTTCTGCATTTCTTCGATTTCCAGGATTGTCATGTTAGTCAAATATATGATTTCATACAGATAAAAATGACAGACAAGAGGTACTTAAGAGCAGCAATGCCTCAGCACAGAATTTAAACCTTGCTTCTCTATTCTCAGTCACACAATCTCATTAGTTTCAATTTTATCCACAGCTCAGCTTGAGGAATTGGTTTCATGGCAAGACTGGCTCTCAAATGCACACATGTGGCAGTTTCATCCTAGGGACTTACCAGACTCACACCAGCACATTTACATCACAAAAAAAAAAGTATTTTAAAAGCTTCTCAACCATGTGAAAAAAAAAATTATGTGTCTTGTCAGAAGTCAGTTTGCAGTTATTACACAATTACATTTGAACATGTCACAACATTTCCCTTTGAAACCATAACCTAGAAACATCAAAAAAATCATCAGGAAACCTGAAGCCCCACCCCAGAGCACCCAGATCCTTCAGAAAATTGTGAGCTGGCAATCCACAGCAGCTTGGGGTTACTGCTTGATTTAGGCAAGGCATTTTGAGCTCACTGGTCCCTTCCTTGAACTCTGGACCAAATGTCTCAATGTAAACCCACCGGAGGAAGCCAGAGCATTCACAATTTTCTGTTCCCAGTGTTTGAGGCATACAGAACAGAAGCAAACCCACAGCACTGTACCAGCTGCCACAGAGCAGAACCCAAAGTCTCTAGATCCTTGCCTAGTCAATGAGAACTATCCCTTAAGAAGTGTTAGGTCTAGGATTTTGGATTGCATTATATATTTATACATATATAAGGACATATATATGTATATATATAAATCAAAATAAATAAAAATGTCACATTCCCAACACCAAGTCAGTTTCTTGTTTTTGGAAAGTGGTTAATGCGGGAGCAAAAGATGCAGTGGTTAAAAATGACCCAACATCCCCAGAAGAAATGATATGAATAACAAGGACATTTTGGTATAAAGTTAGTAGTCAAATTCTCCAAGGACGTCTTTTGGTTTTGCTTTTGAATTTAAGAGCCAAATGTAGTTTTTAAACCACCTCCTTGATCTAACACTTGGAATTGCCGCCGTTGTCCAAATTCGTGGAATTTTTGTTTTTCCTCTAACGTCACTTGGTTCTTGGCTACTAACCTTTCATGTTACTCTTGGATTTGTCAGTTTGCTTGCCTGTGGGGGTTTGGGCCTGCTGCCCCTGCCCACTGGAAGAGGCTGCCTGCTGTGCTGCTTTCTGCTTTAACATTGTCCAGTCGAATGTGTAGTCATACTGGTGGTTCAAGGTCCTGCAAAAGAGGGAAATATTCTGCTGTAACACGTCAGAGCTAGCACCGAGCCCTGTCTGAAATCCCACAACTAGGGGATAGCTCCTTCTCTAAGCTGCTTTAGAGATTATGAATGGTATAGAAATGCTAAGTATTACTAACTTAAAGGGATTCTTGCAGCAAGCCCAAATACCAGCCAGCAGCGTTTACTCACTGCTTACACAAAGGTCTGCACTTGTGGAAGCAGCACTTCCTCCCAGCCCAGCTCACCCACTGTGTGCACTGAGCTTCTGAGCTTTTTTTTTTAATATATATATAATTTCAAGGAGAGACTGCACTATTGTACATCATTGAATAGGAATTCTTTGGATTCCTGAAACCTGGGGTGAGACTCGAGAGATCAGTACCTGCCCTTCTTTTGACAGATGCTGTTCACTGCACAAGGTGGAATTTATGTTCCAGTTGCTCTAACAAGCCCAATGAAGCAGGACTATTCTCCTCCACTGAAATTTCCCTCCTGAGAACCACTGCTGGGCCCATCACCAATTTCNGCCACAGAGCAGAACCCAAAGTCTCTAGATCCTTGCCTAGTCAATGAGAACTATCCCTTAAGAAGTGTTAGGTCTAGGATTTTGGATTGCATTATATATTTATACATATATAAGGACATATATATGTATATATATAAATCAAAATAAATAAAAATGTCACATTCCCAACACCAAGTCAGTTTCTTGTTTTTGGAAAGTGGTTAATGCGGGAGCAAAAGATGCAGTGGTTAAAAATGACCCAACATCCCCAGAAGAAATGATATGAATAACAAGGACATTTTGGTATAAAGTTAGTAGTCAAATTCTCCAAGGACGTCTTTTGGTTTTGCTTTTGAATTTAAGAGCCAAATGTAGTTTTTAAACCACCTCCTTGATCTAACACTTGGAATTGCCGCCGTTGTCCAAATTCGTGGAATTTTTGTTTTTCCTCTAACGTCACTTGGTTCTTGGCTACTAACCTTTCATGTTACTCTTGGATTTGTCAGTTTGCTTGCCTGTGGGGGTTTGGGCCTGCTGCCCCTGCCCACTGGAAGAGGCTGCCTGCTGTGCTGCTTTCTGCTTTAACATTGTCCAGTCGAATGTGTAGTCATACTGGTGGTTCAAGGTCCTGCAAAAGAGGGAAATATTCTGCTGTAACACGTCAGAGCTAGCACCGAGCCCTGTCTGAAATCCCACAACTAGGGGATAGCTCCTTCTCTAAGCTGCTTTAGAGATTATGAATGGTATAGAAATGCTAAGTATTACTAACTTAAAGGGATTCTTGCAGCAAGCCCAAATACCAGCCAGCAGCGTTTACTCACTGCTTACACAAAGGTCTGCACTTGTGGAAGCAGCACTTCCTCCCAGCCCAGCTCACCCACTGTGTGCACTGAGCTTCTGAGCTTTTTTTTTTAATATATATATAATTTCAAGGAGAGACTGCACTATTGTACATCATTGAATAGGAATTCTTTGGATTCCTGAAACCTGGGGTGAGACTCGAGAGATCAGTACCTGCCCTTCTTTTGACAGATGCTGTTCACTGCACAAGGTGGAATTTATGTTCCAGTTGCTCTAACAAGCCCAATGAAGCAGGACTATTCTCCTCCACTGAAATTTCCCTCCTGAGAACCACTGCTGGGCCCATCACCAATTTCCAAACATAAAGAGCTTCAAAGACTTCTACCAAGGGGTCAGGTACTTGCAACAGAACCTGAAGCATGGGCTCAACCCTGTGGTCACATCACACCATGCAAAAACAAGAGAATCTTTCCCCTTTATGTTTAACATTGAACAATAATTTTCAGGTCCTTTAAACAGCTTTTGAAGCTCTGAAATGAAAGGAAGCCCCAGAAGAACTCCCTACACCACACACAGAGGAGCTGCTCTCTGCAGTGCCAGTCCCACAGAGCAGTTCCCAACTGGATCCCTGAGAAGTTTCTGTACTTTTCCACGTGGAGACTGACCTGAAAAGAATACGGAATAATTGCCTCAGATACATGTAATCTGGTGCCTCTTCAAAGCGCAGGCCACGACAGTAGTTCAGATACATGGCAAATTCTGCAGGGAACCCCTGTAAATCAACAGTGTTAATCAAGCCATAGCTTCCACCAAAAACCTTCTAACAAAGGCAAGAAGATGTACATCTGTCTATAACAGCAGAGAAAAACTGGTTGAAGATGTATAAATTAATTCCACTTTGCCCCTAGTTGTTAATTTATTCTGTATTTCAGCATGTGGATTTGCTCAGGTACACATTCCTTCCCCAGAGTTGTTACCTCATGCATGGTTTGCAATCATAAGCTCTCTGCTACCAGAACCTTCAACTTATAACTTATTTATAAAGCACTTTGTTCACCCTAACTAAACCTTGTTCTTATTCACTAAGTCTCTAAAATAAGTGATAATTGTCTAGGAAAATATTCACTCTTGTTTCCTTGATAATCTACCTGAACATAGCAGAGACAAGGTCAGTTAACAGTATTAAGTGTGAAAACTTAAATTACGAAAACCTCTTTCACAGATTCACTGCTTTACATTTTTAAACATTTAATGTTGTATATTAAAGCCTACCTGTAATAGGTAACAGCACATAGAACAGTGCTGTAAAAAAATCACAGGGTGTAACATCCCTGGGAGTTCAAGGCCACACTGGGTGGAGCTCTGAGCAACCTGGACTAGTGGAAGGTGTCCCTGTCCACAGCAGGGGGTTGGAACTGGATGATTTTTAAGGTCCTTTCCAACCCAAACCATTCCATCATTCTCTAAATAGTTCAACAGTCTGGGAGATGCTGTCAGACTCTGGGGATAGAAATGTGCAGGACAACAAATCCTTGGTGCTGCTGTCTGAGGTGCAACAACCCCTCGTGTTCTCCAGGACCTTTGTTAAAAAGCACGTGGCTGCCACGGTGCAAGAAAATTCTGAAAACTCCAACGAAAACTTTGGAAAAATAAAAGATCACTTGCATCCAATTCCTCTACAGCCACTACTTGAGTTAGGGCAGAGAATATGAACCCTCCTGAAGAGGCAGAGGGTGGATGTGGGCAAGCCAGACAGCTCCACCTTGGTTACTTATTTACTTCTGATGTGAAACTTGCACTGTAAAAGTTGAAGAACTGAACAAGCCTCACCTAGGAGAGCTGGGAGCTTGCACTGCCAACAGTCAGCAAGACCTGAATGATGGTGGCACGAACTTTGCCAAGGAACAGCAGCAAATGCTGCCCTGTTACACACATTCCCAGTCTTGCTGGGTGGCCAAACACAAGGCACCCAGTGCCTGCCAAAGCAGTATTATTCAGCAGCAAATGCCGTGTGAGGCTATTTAATATATTGGCTCAAGTTTAGAAAAAACCCCCCAACAAACAACAAAACAAACAAGACAAGAATTTCCATTTCACAGTATGACATCATTTGGAAACTCTTACCTTACACAAAACCTCAACAGGAGTGGACATTTTCTTTTCACTAATCTTTTCATACTTTTGCTTCTTTGTTGCAGCCTGTGGAACATGTAGGTCACAATATAAGAGATATTGTGCAACACTGGATTAACAAGGACAGCAGCAAAAAAAAAAATGACAAAAATCCTTTGGTCAACCATAAGTATTTTATGTGAAATCTCCAAGTCCCACACACTTATTGCAAAGAGAATGAAGGTCAATCTGGTATTAAGATTTGGACACAGTTTAATACCATTTGTCGCAGTCTAATGCTTCCATCACATGGCACAGCTCGTGTAGTTCTAGCTGCTGCTTTTGTCCATTAACCACACCAGACTTGCAGCTACATTTGCCAAAGTTGTATTAATTCCCACTCAGTGCCCCAGTCAGGGGCAGTGCCTGGTGCTTCAGCACCTTTTACATTCATTTGCAGCTGAAGAGTTCCAGTGTCCCACAAGCTGCTGCCTTTTTAGAAACTGTGCAGCTGCAACACCATTGGAATTACACAACTCTCACACGGAGGAAGAACAATTAAAACATGAAAACCAATCACTGGAATCTACAGAAGTGAAATAAGAAACGTCTGCCACGTTTGGAGCTGGCTGCCATACATGGAAATCCTGAACAAGCCTGTTGCAGTTAATAATTACTCAGTTGTGCCATAACCTGCACTGAAGATACCACTGAGGCTGAACTTGCCAGGCAAGAGATTATTTCCATGCTCTCTCCAGCAATTCAGAAAGCCACTAACAATGTTATTTTCTATTTCCCAAAGGGGCCTCAGCCTGCAACAGGACAATAACTGGCAAAGATGATGTCAGCTATTGTTTAGCATAAATTTTAAGACAGTCCAACAATGCACATTTTGCCGGCTGCGTAAGAGGCAGAATCCACAGTCTATAAATATCAAGCTTTGGGAAAAGCTGCTTTGTACAACTGAGGCTAAACATTATATAAACCCACCCAGCAGGCAGAAGCATGATACCCAAACATGAAAAAACATATTAAAAGGGTGGGGGAGGGAAAAAGAAGCACCATAACCTACCTTTAATCCTTGCCAAGGCAGACTGGTTCTGTTAAAGTACATCAATACATAGCCTAGAGACTCCATGTCATCCCGACGACTGCAGGAAGAAAAACACAAGGAATTACAAATTCTGGCATTTCTGACTTTATTCCATAGTGCAAGCATTCAAAAATTTAAATTAAAAAAATAATTAAGGAATAAACCCTAAGATAGGAAGAGATCCTATTCATTTTTAAAGCAAGGAATACTCCATAGGTATTGTGTGTTCTAAGTTTCCATCTGCAGTTTGATTTGGGAAACAAAAACTTTGGAAAATGGAAAAAAAAAAAAAGGAAACATGAAATGTCTTTCCTGCCTTCTTAAGTAGCTTGGATAGAAACTAAAGATTTTCCTGTAGGAACCATGGAATGCATTGTAAGAGAGAACGAGGTTAATGAGGTCAATAAGGCTGTAACATCATGTAAGTAAAATTTTCCCTGAACCTTGGCTCAGTCTGGGATCAATCCTGACCATCTGGCCCCTAAAGGGCATTGTTCCTGTCCTCCTTCCCTTCTGTCAAAAACCCCTGAGCTGTCTCTGATTTTAAAAGACAGCAATATTTATAAAGCTGCATGCATCAATCTGAGAGGTGCTGCTGCCTTCTTCCCACAAAAGTCTGTTCCAAGGCAGCTGGAGAACTCCGAAGTGATCCAGCCACAGATTTCACCAAGAACTTGCACAGAAACTCTCACACAAAAGGCTCCAAAGGCTTTCTGCCCTGCACATGTTCATCCTCCCCACTCTGGCCACATGAACACCACTGTACTTTGCTCACAGCTTTCCTGAGCACCAACACCAGCACAGTTCACTGGAGTGGAAAACACACTCCAGGATTTTTTTTTTTCCTCTTGGCAAAGTTGCCTCTTCCCAGCTGTGGTAAAATCAGATTTTTCCTCTGAGCAGCTGACATCTATTTAATATGAGGCAGAAAAATAACTATTTTTTCTCCTCCCTGCTCCCTTATGGGGACAACCTGGTGCATTTTGCTGCTGCTCTGCCACCCAGAAAAGGATTTAAAGGGTGGCAGGACAGACTCTACACCTACTACCCCAACAACGGATCCAAAGGCTGCAAGTGGCATTGCAAACAGGATTACACACAAAGGTGAGGGTACAACAGCTCCCCAGAAGTGGGAACAGGCTGTAACCTGATCTATCTGCAGATCTTGGGACGAGAAGAAAGAACTTGATGTTTTGTGTTATAGCCAAGCCAATACAACCAGAACAGCCTGGCACCCCCCCAGCTCATGGGGCAGCTCTCTGACCCTTTGGGGAACAAAGGAAAAGCTATCCCAGGAGAAAATCAGCTTGGCTCCCTGAAGCTTTGAGCACAAGGCCAGGAAAGCACTGCCGTGCCCAGGGAAGAGAGGATTGGTTCCCTCCCCTCGGCAGCAGCTACCTCTGAGATCATCTGAGCTGCAACACGAAACCACAGACAAAGGGATGAAAAATGATACTGAGCCCACAAATTCCAGCCTGCAAAACTTGCTAATTCTATTAGAACTGCAGATTTTAATCACCACCAGCATTCAGTGAACCTGTATAGGGCCGTGACATAGAATTATGTTTCCTGAGAAAGCAGTGATGAATTCAGAAGCAATAAAAGGATAAAGAGTTTACATCCCCCATCCAGCTCATTGTTTTAATGTTTAATGTCAAGATCTTGTAGTAGGAAACATTTAGTTCTGTAACTCTGAAATGGGTACATTACATTTGAGAATATATTGATAAAAGTAGTTTTCAGGATTTGGAAAACAGGACAATCCTCTCCATTATTAAGATAAGTAACATTGCAAACAGCTCCTTGAGCACAGCTGTCATTACCTACAGGAAAACATGTTCTGCAACAGTTAAAAGCACAGGACTAGAGGTTGAAATATTCTGCCATAAGCTCCAGAACTGGTTTCTCTTGATTACAGGAATGCATTACTTTGCCTCACTGCTGGCTTGACCTAGACAGTTTAGCAGCTTTTAGCAAGCACCAACCTACATTTCTAATTATAACAGAATTCCCATTACCAGCAGATATGGTGTAAAATCCAACTAAATTCAATTTATGGTGTCCAACTAAATTCAAAAGCAACACTCTTTGCAGCTGCTGCCTTCACTCTCAGGTGCAAGCACAGATATTCCCTAACCAGAACTTCCTGGAATCTGTGAAATGCATTTACCTCAGAAGTGACACCTGCCATCTACCTCCCTGAGCCACATGCCAAGCTGGCTTAAATAATGACTCTGACAGACAGTAAAATACCCTTAAAGAACCTTAAGGAAATTAAGGAAACATGGAGCATTTTAAAGCACCATTTGTGGGTTACGTGTTCTGTTGAAGCTGACCACGAGAAATTCTGTCACTCCCATCTTGATTCAACCAAAGGTCAGAGCCACAGACATTCCTGGAAGCTTTAACTATCCAAGAGAGGTAAAGCCACACTCTTGCAGTTATACTTTACCATTTTAGGCACTCATGTAAGGAAGAGAGGCATCCCTTGATATCCCAAGAGTACCTAACACTTTTAAACAACCTGAAGTGCTCTCTCCACTGGACCAATGCTAGGATTCTGTAGGAACAAAATGCCTTTGATCCAGATGATAAAAATGTGTTTGTTGATTAAGCAAAGCTCAAATATATAAATATATCCACACACATGTGTGCATACCTACAGACATGACTACACCAGATACCAAAATACAGTGTGACTGAACATATTTAAGTCTTGCTTGCAGGCAAAAGGAGAAATAATAGTTCACTAACTTGAAGAGAGTGAGAAAACAGGACAGACACCACCTTTGGAACACCCTTTCTGCTTACAGAAAAGCCTCTCAAACCAGTCAGCAGTGGTGCCAACAGGTACCAACACATCAGCAAAGTGCACCATTTTATGTGTGAAGGGCTTCTGACAGACCCACATCAAAGTATGGCTCAGCCTTTAAAAAGCCAAAATAACATGCAGAACATCCACCTGATGTCTGCAAGACACACAGTCTCTTCAAGAAGCAAATTAGGTGCTTGGATTTTTCCCCCTATCCTTGCACAGGCAGCCACAAGGAAGAATACTTGCAAAGGCATGGATACACTTTTCATATAAAATGAGTTCAGACTTTTCAGAAGTTTACAAAGATCACCCTGCACCCTCCAAAATGCTGCACTCACCTCTGCTCAATGCCAAGATGTGCATTGATGCTGGCATATCGAGCTGTGCCAGTGAGATTTTTGTCTTCTCTGTATGGTATGTGTTGCCTTGTCCTGTTGTCCCGGTACTTTTTGGCCAAACCAAAGTCAATAAGGAATAACTTCAAGAAAAATGAAAATAGGTTAGATTCCTGTACAATTCCCAAAATTCCCAACTTCTTTCACTAGGCATTAGCTATGTTTTAAGACACCCAGACAATGTAACAGCCTACAGTTAAAAGAAGCAAAGTAACAGTGCGGAGGCGCAACCAGCTTTAACTAGTCAGTTAAAAACTTAATGGTGAATTAGTTCAAGCCTTTTCTCAATCCCCTGGAATAAGATTAGATGGTGCTACTCAGCATCTGTAGCTTAGTTCTACACTATTTTCTATCACTACTGTAGCCTGATGACTGCAGTGCACAGCTGAGGAAGGAAGATGTGTGAAAGCACATCCCAAACCCCACTGGCGCCGGAGCAGGTCACACACACGGAGTTAATGGCAGCTTAATACACACGAGGCACATCCTGCAACCTCCTGTCTCAAAGAACAGTGGCCATTCTGCAGAGCACAAGGCCAAAACCTTCCCCAGCAAACAAGACAGCTTGTTCTTGGCTCATTTGAAGGCTCCCAGAACACTGACACGGCAGCAGGACAAACTCGCTGCTTTTAACACAGCCAGGAAGCTGGAGCCGAGGAATGGGATCCAATCTGGGTTTCTAATAACCAAGCTTGCCCAATGATTTGGTATTTAGCAAGGTGAGTGTGTGGTAATTAGTGTGTGGTAATCACTGTGCTGCCAGCCAGCCCACCTACAAAGGGTAATCCAGGCTGTATCTTCTTGGACAAGATTTCAGGACTAGGCAAAAAAAGCTGAGGCAGAAAGAAGTACATAAGGAACCCTTCAAATTCTAACACTCAGACTTCAAGCTACAAATCCTGATTCCAACACTGGATTAATGCTACAGGATCAAGGACTACAATCCCTACAGACTGATCAGTGCTGTAAAAGTAACTTGGGTGGGGGAAGAACGTGATGGGAAGAAGACATTTAAAGTTCTATCAAGTCTCAGTAAAAACCAACTCAGTATCACCTTAAAGCTGACTCCAGAACTGAAGATACATCTTTAAAAGCAAACTGGAGACTGAAATACATCCGAGGCTGAAACGGGGGGTCACTGGCACACTGGAAGTGCTGTGAACTAGGAAGTTCAACTCAACATGAAGTATCCAAGATACTGAAAGTTTCTGAATTGCACAGTAGCTATGGTTCAGAATTCTGGTTCAAGAACATTTACCAACTACAGTAGCCTAGACAGAAAAAGCAAAGCTAAAAACCTCTTAAACTCCTGGTGTCAGAGCAGAAAACCTGGGGTTGAAGTCTTGCCATGACTTACATGCAAACACAAGGCAGTTCTACATTTCCTGTTCTGATGAAAGTCACCCTGAAAGCCCAGAACGCTTGGAGCAAAGGGACATAAACCCAAGCTTTTAAATCAACTACACTGCTCAGACAGCTCAGCAAGGTGTGGGTCTGGGCTGTGCTGCACCCACTACTCAGTGAGCATGGATATGTTCCCTAGCTACCAGGAAACCATCTGACATACCAGGAAATATTTGATGTTGAATCCCAAAGCAGACAGTATAAAGCTTTACGTGATTACTATACTGCAACTTTCCTAGAAGCAAAGCCTGAGCTCGAATGCAATCCCTCATTTTCTGATTCGGTCCACAACACAGATGTGCAACTGGGTATTATTTTCCAGCACCAGCTTCCCTGGGGGAGTTTACTCTGTTCCCTAGCTTAGGATCAGTCTGTATTTGCCTGTGGATGGGTGGAAGGCAAAGGAGTGAGTCCCTCCTGGAAAGAATGAAGCTGGGAGACACAGCCCAGCTTGGATGAGCACAGAACGTCCCAATGCCAGCCCTCAGGAACACATTCCCAGATAACCTCACACCACCTTCGTTCTGTTTGTTGCACTATCAGCAGGAAACTGGAGAAGTAGGGCACGATTTTTGCCAAGAGCAGCTAGAGAAGTAGATCAAAGTCTGTGCCTCTGATAAGAAAGTTTCAGAAGCAGACAACAGAAGCCTGTCAGCTTGTGTACAGCAGGAATCCGCCTGGGATTTAATCCATGGAGACTACTGTGGAAAGTGTGGACCAATGGCCAAGCTCCTGAGCAGTGATTCACACTCAGCAATTTCCAGCTGTCCTGCTACCAACTGGCAAATGTCTTCCTCTCCCTGCAATTCATCTTCTCTTCAAGAGTCAGAAATACATTATACACTACAAGATATGCTCCTGCTTCTCCAAGACACAGCTTGTTGGAGTAATTTCAGTTTTTAAGCACAATGGATGAAAATATTAAGTCTTCATTACACATTTGGGGTGATTTTGAACAAAAACTGCACGGGGAGGAGTCTGGCTGAAGTGATGACAGAACTTCTCCACGTGCATCCATAGAAATTGCTGGAACCCTTCAGGAAGGCAAGCAGGAGCCCTGCTATTTCATGTCTACCCTTCACCACATTTAGGAGATCGCCTTTTGAGTTGGAAAGACCAAAAATAAAACTTCCACCTGAAATCAAGCACGTACATTTAGCCCTACCAAAGTTTAGAAATAATTCCACAATTTAAACAAGCGCCACAGGGAAACATCTTAGTAATGTTACATGTTTGCCAAGTATGTCTGAATAATGCCAACATAAGAGGTGCTTTTGCAAGGTCTACATTCTCCAGAAAAACGAAATAAAAAACAAAAAAGAAAAAAAAAACCAAACCAAACCAAACGAAAAAAAAAAACCAAAACAAAAATAAAGCACATGAATTTGGGGTTGAGGTTGGAATAGGAGACAGTTCAGACCTGGTTTAATCCTGAGAAAGATGGGTCCTGAGAAGTACTAACAGTCATGCTTCTTTTCCTCTTCCCCACTGGAGATTCTAAACACTGAACAAACAATAGAGGGTGGCAGTGCATCAAACAGTCTTGCTTACATTGCAACATTGGCCGGCGCAGACAGGCAACACCGAGGCGTTCGAGAAAGAACAGGGTAGCCAAATGCCATCCTTCTTCCACCAAGCACTGTACTTTTCAAAAAAACTCTTGTGTTTCCATCTTTTTTGAGTATTATTTTTATTATTTAGAGTAGTGTATATAGATAATATATTTTTTTTTTCCAAGGAGAAAATTTGACAGATGGGACAAGGTAAATTTCAACTGTGAGCCGCTCCAAAATGGCACTGCCTTAACCAGGGATAGCAATGGTGACATTTGGCTCTATTAAAAAAGGAAATTCAAGTTTTTGCTTACAAAAGCAGCCTTTGGTTCCACAAACTGCCCTTCCCCCAAAAGACATTTAGAAAAAGTAAATCTTCAGTAAGGAAGAGGTAGAAGGCATTTAGTCACCTTAAAGTTTACTTTCATAAGCATGCAGGGCTTATTTCTAGCACAGCTGGAAATTCATCTTTTAAGGTGGGAGCAAAATTTCTCCCAAGCACCAAATTAAAATTTGGAAAAAAAATCAATTTAATTTTTTTTTAATATAACTGCCAGGAAGCTACTGGAACAAGATTACCATGCTGTTCTAGTCTTTGTGGCCGATTTTCTTTGAACTGTGTAGAGTCGTCTCTAAAAACCCCAAAACTACACTTGGTTACAAAAAGAAACATTAATCACTGTATGGTGGGAAGTGTTTCCTAGACAAAGAACTTGATTCCAAACTGAAGGAACCCATTCCACATTTTACTCATTTAAAACTATGAATTTGCACTTGGGTCAGGAACTACCTCCCTAATTTCTAATCCCTGAAACGTAAGTGAAGCCCATGCTCACAGACAAGTGTTTTACCACCATATCACTGCATGGCTCCCTAACTAATGGGGAAAAAATCTAATGGTTTGTAGGCAATTTTGTCTTTCATTTCAGCTGATGCAAATCTAATGTGTTCCTCCTCTAAAGTAAGCACAGCAGCAGTTTCTAGGCCATTAATCCACACCAAGATGAACTGGAGTGCAGCAATGCCAACCTAGCATGACTGTGCAAAAGTATAGAAAAATGGCCCAAAAAGAACAATTGGAAATCAGAAACTAAAACTAGGAAAAAACCAAAATAAAAGTTTTCAAGTTCTACTTGGAGTCATGCCAGAAAATTAAGGAGCCTACACTGCTCAACACAGCAGAGAAAAATAGAGCTGTACAGAGTGAAAGTATGAAACTTGGGAACAAACAAAGTTTAACAGCAACAGGATTACATAAAGATTGTCTTTCAGCTGGAATTACAAGCTTTTCCAACAATGGTTGTCTCTAAACACTCAGTGCATTGCACCTCTTCAGACAAGAGCTGTTATCTCACATTATCCAAGCTTTCCCCTTCTAATGCTCATGGCCCTGAAGTTGGCATTCATACAGGCAAACAAAGGTAAACATTTTGATTACTGGTAGTGCCTAACCAGATGAGACATCCTGGGATGGCATATAGAGAAGATAAGTGGGAATCTTGCTTCCAATAAACAGCTTGATCACGTACATTTGTCCTGAAGTTAATTTCTAATCAGTAGCATGCTTAATGCATTGCCAATGCTGCCTGTCTGCCCGAGCTCGACATACAAATTGCAGGATTAAGCATATTTCACTCAAGAAAACTAAAAATAAAATGAAAAAGTTGCCTTCTAGGCAGGAAACATGCACTTCTGACTATGTTTACCCATCCCAAAAGGTGTAACAACCTCAGCCCACCCCCCGCCCACCCCCAGCTTTTTTTCCCCCACAAAGTAAACTGCGACAAAATTTTTGTTGTACAACAGGTATTCTTCAGCTTAACAGTTTTCCATCAATGTAATTGCACCATTTCTTTTATTTATAAAGGCATCTGCATGTTGGCTCTTGGTCTTATCCACAATTCTGATGGTTGAAGAGACTTTACCAGTCTGTCACTGCAAGATTTAATGCCCTGCTGACTGGTAGGTCAGGAGCTCCCACGTTGGCACAAATTGTTTTCATCCTAGGAAGTCAGCCCCAAAGCCAAAGATAAGATTTGACTTTATCACAGAGGAAAAAAAATGCTATGACAACAGACATCTTGAGAGAAGTAGAATTCTCTAGGGTTAGTTTACAACCTTGTTGCAAGTCTAGAGATCATCTTGCAATCAAGTGCATCTCCCAGGGTGGCCCAGAGACCCACAGCATTTACAAGTGGACACCAAGAAAACCAAGTTCTCACACCCAAGAACTGTGGTTTAGCATCCAAAATAGCAGTTTTAGCAATGAATTTTACAGAAGTTGTGCAGCTGGAATCAAATCACACAGGCATTCCCTCTGGAGCTTGGAAACAAAGAGCTTTGGACTAACCTTATTACAGTGACGCCCAATACCCATTAGGAAGTTATCTGGTTTAATGTCTCTGTGTATAAAATTCTTTGTGTGCACATATTCAATTCTACTGATCATCTGTAAAAAAAACCAGCAACATGTCAGATTTCAAAGAGAGCAAGACATTTCATTAAACCTTCAACGAAAGCATGAATTTTTAGTGTTACCCTCCTCTGCAATTTCAGTTTACGTATTTGCTTAACGAAAATCAGTTCTTTAAAATGCTGTCTGAATATTTTTTTTGCATGTTAAAATTCCATAATCTTGGTCAGAAACTGGCAGATTAAATACCTGAATATTTCCCAGATATTGAAGTTCATGTTTCTAACTATAGCATCCTATTAAAAAGTAACCTTTTTTCATTAATTCAAAGGTTTTACAGCTACCACAAGCCAATTTTAAAGCTCACTCCCTCCCCCTGTCCCAGTTACTCATTCATCTGGTTATTCATTCATCAAACATCACTTTTGCAGGTAACAGTTTTCATGGAGCAAGTCACAACTTGATGGTGGCCCATCCTGTCATATCTAGGCTACCCTGATCCCAGAATATCTGGAGACATGGAGAAACTCTGGCACATCTGTGTCATCATATAGGGCCAACCCATTTCCTGTGGGTGAGATCACAGCCCATGGTTACGTGGCACAGCTCTGCAGCTCCTCAAACACTCACTCCTCCTGCAGGCTTGAGTTGAGTTGTTACATCACAGCCCTGACAGCTGTTTGCTGGACTGTGCCCTAAAAGCCACCTCTGAGCACTGCTATCCCCCCATTTCTGCCCGTTTCCCAGCTGACTGCTAATTAGTGTTTATCATCCAAAGAACACTGCACAAACCCCTCGTGGATTCCCTGGAGATGCTGTCACACCCAGACTCTGGCTAAGCAAGCAGGCAAATGGCTCTCCAAAGCAAGCACATCACCCTCTTAGGGCAGCTGAGAACAGGGACAGCTGACCTTGTCTCCAGACAAATGCCTTGAGCTTCCTTGGCCAAGAGCCTGGGATTCTACGAGCATCTGGCTAAGTGACAACTTGGTACTGACATCAATTACGTAATATTAGATGAAATTTCAACTACCATTGAAAAAAATCAACTTGAAAAACCCTCACTGCTTTTCAAGGAGCTGAAGGCAGCACAATCAAGCTATTTATTAAGCTGCAAGAAATAAATATGGCTGCCCATTTCAAATGCTGTATTCTCGTGACCAAGTTGGAAAAATATCAACTGCTATAAAAAAAGACTTAAGAGAGTTTTAGAGGCCTTGATTATGTTGGAGGTAGAGTGGCATCTCCAC
Organism: Pachycephala philippinensis; assembly: GCA_013397055.1. Classification (NCBI taxonomy): domain Eukaryota; kingdom Metazoa; phylum Chordata; class Aves; order Passeriformes; genus Pachycephala; species Pachycephala philippinensis. The sequence continues at coordinate 33,915 of VWZT01002848.1, forward strand.
TAACAGCTTTAAGAGCTGTCTGTGAGGACCAAACAAGCAAGGCACTTATTTATTATTAGCTCACTGTCTGGTCCTAGAGGCTACAGGAGGGTGTGAGAGTACAGGGACAGACTTGCATGGTGTCACCACAGGTCCCACTGAATCAGATGGATTTCACAAGGGGAAACTGTTTCAGCCCCCCTGCCACAACCCCCACGGTGATACTGGCAGTGAATCCACCCAGAATACTCTTAATATTTTAATGAAGTTGCCCTTAAAGCAGCAGCACAAAGGAGCTGTAGCTGCAGTGCCCTCCCACTCCATGCATTTTGTAGGGCAGAGCACACAGAAACCATTACTTTGTCCTTATTTAGGTCAAGTGTTCACTTAGATGTATAAAACACAGCATTAATTATTTAACCCACTCTGCAGAGAATCCCTGGGGGCTCTGAAGCTGCTCCCCCCAAGGTGTGCACGTACCTGGTCTGCTAGCATAAGTACTGTTTTCATCGTAAACCTGCGAGAACAGAAGTTGAAGAGGTCTTCCAGGCTGGGCCCGAGAAGATCCATGACTAGAACATTGTAATCCTTTTCTTGACCATACCACCTGCAAGAAAGGAAATGATCCAGCATTAGCAGGAGTCCTAATGCAGCCCAGGATACCACCAGCGCTCTCGGCTCCAAGGGCTCGTTGCTGACTAATGTTCTATCTTGAAAGCTAACGAGAAATTAATGCTGGTAGTGTCTTATTTTCCTGGAAACAAAAGTCTGAGCACAAACCAGAACACACAAGTTGGCAATTTTCCCTGTAGAGAAAACACTACTACACTTCAACAACCGAAATACCAAGCACCAGAATGAAAATGCAACCAAAGCAGCAGTGTCCTTATACTGACGGGTGTGTACAACACCTGGACTGAAACTCATCTGCAGGACATCTTACACTCACTGTTCCTGCATCATTTCACTTCACAAAACCATCCTGACATGCTTTAGGCTTTGTTTTCAGGTTTGAATTCTCTGCACCAGACCAAAGCAGCTCACTCATATACTTCTTAATTGATTTCCCAATTTAAAAATGCCAATCAAGTTCTATTGTCCACTTAAGTCGAATATAAAGACTTTTTATCAGGTTTTCAACATCATAGAGAGCACTTCAGTGTCAGAAAAGCACAAGTAGAAATATAACAAAATATTAATTGCAACTACACTGTGATAGTCACCCTTAAGTGCCTAATACATAAATTTTGGGCAAAAATGAAGGCTAACAATGCTGTGAGGACAAGCAGAAGTCCTTCCATGGGTATTTTCCTTTCCAATCCATGTTTAACATTTCCATCATGGCACTGCTTTATGGTATCTGCAGCTGGGGGTGGTCTCTCCCCACCAAAGCTGCCTGAGGCAGACGTGGAGTCACAGCCTGGACTGCACATCTCAGCTGTCAATCTCCACATTTCAAAGACAGGGCTGGAATATTTTCCTCTCCAGTCCTTCTGCACATCCCAGATAACTAGAGTTAAGTGACAGCTGTTTGTGAAAAACTGCTTTTGAAGCTGACACGACACCTGATTGATCAGAAAGCTGCAATTTTGCGTTTTCTAAGCTCCTGATCCTTATGTCAAGGACCTGCTGCCAGTAGTCCAGGGAGAATTCCCCTCAATTTCCCAACAACAGTGGCACAGACAAGGTACACCAAGGATGTGTCTCATAGAAAGAACATGCAGATAAAAAAAAAACCCCTCAAGATTTAGCTAAAGTAGCAGCTGGGGCTTAAATATCTGTACAGACACTGTATTTCCACTTTAGGCAATGACTCCAGTACACCAATGCATGGTTGTCTGGAAAACAGTTACCACTGATAAAGTCAACAAATTCCTTGGTACTCACAGGATTCCAAGCTTAGCTGGGGTAGTAAAATGAAATGTTTACAAAGCCAGGGAGAAAAGATTCTATATTTGGATTTGTTTCAGGAACTACTGGCCTGTACCTTCCCACTGTCTGGATTCTAGTAGAAACCATGCCTTTCATTCCTGCATTGTTATAAATCTGATAAAAGTTATATATGAGCTGTGCCTCACACTCCTTGTTTTACAGATCAGTCTAGGATCTTTATTCGGTCCCTGCATCAAAACAGGACACAGAAAATACGTATTTTGAAAGCAGTCATCCAAACGAAATGTCAACAGAACAGCTCTATAAACAACTCCAGGGGTCACAGGTGAAAATGAAACATTATGGTCACCTAAAGTAATGAAAATTGGAGCAAATGACCTGCCTAGGTATTCTATCCTATGAAACCTAGGTTTGTTGGGAAAAAAAACTAGACAGTAATGGGCTGAAATGAAGAATTCTAAGGAGTAAATGAAGATACAGATAAAGTACTATTTTCTTCAAGGGATGGAACTCTAATTGAGATGCTGAGTGTAACTGTTCAGCATAGCAATGGGTCAGTGCCCAAGAGATGCAGTGAAGGGAAAAGGATCAAAGATCAGCCTTCACTGGAGCTAAGAAAATTGAGTCACAGCCTCACAGACAAGGTGAAGCTGATGCAAAGGAAGCCCACCCTGCAAGGTACATTTAAAAAACCTTTTTGTTCCTCCACAGGGATGTGTCTGCTGAGTAAGTGCAGCAATTCAGGATGATTGCACAACCTCTGTTTGGCCTATTTCTATGTGAGCACAAGAAAATTCTTATCTCCTGACCATGCTGCACTGGTGGAAAGCATATCCAGTTCTCCAAGACACAGAAATAAAGCAGAACCTCTTAATATTTCATTTTAATGTTTACCTGCCTGTAATTCCTCACTGAAGACTGTGACACCTATTCATTTCACTACTGGCAACTGGAACTTCTTCCAAAGTATCAGAGTAACTTGTGTTTTATTTACTTTGCTAACACTCCAAGTAAGTTTTCGTTTCCCTTGGAACATTTCCAGGGAAAATGGGATTAAGAAGTAAATCTACCTCATGTCCACTCAAGGTGTAGGAGCTGCTACTACTGGCAGCTCGGAATGAAAGAACATTAGAAGTCTTGGCTTTTCTGAGGAAAACTTGGATATTGGGATATATAAAAGCTGGTGTCCCAAAAAGAGATTTTCACAAGCTCTAGCACTGCATCCACAGGGAAACTTGGAATTACCTACTAATACCAGGGAGTGATCAATACAAAGCCCTGGGCAACTATGAGGTGGCACTGGCATCTGAGAATACAAGCGTGCCCACGTGTTTGATAGAGATCCATGGACTCCTGTCAGCACACCTGGAAGTCCTTTCCCTCATAATAAAGTTGAGGAAGCTACACATTTTAAGTAGGGAGAGTTTTGGAGGGGAGAGAAAAGTGGGAGCAAGAGATTTAACTACTTGAGAGCTCATTTTGGGTGAGTTATGATTGATCTAGTTACATACAATGTATTATTTCAAGAAGAGAAGCTGATTTACTACAGAAAGTTCTCCTAGTCTTTCTCTAATTGATTCCTACTGTGCTTTACATGAAACATTAACAGGACAGAATCATGAGGAATAAATAGTTCAGCTTACCCTTGAACAGGCAGTGTCACACAAACACCTGATACAGATGTCACAAACCTACTTTGAGCTTCAAGGTGTGCCCAAGCTTCCAGGCAGGAAAATGCTTCATCACTCTCCTTTCCCTCATCTGTTTAAAGCTACATATCAAACTATTCCAATTAGTCAGAATCCAGTAAACCTCTTTTATGAAGCTTTCTATCAGAGCATGGTTAAAGGCTGAGCACAGTGACCTTAATTTGACTTCAGTGACTTGTCTCTGTGAAAGACCAAGAGTGGCCACGTCACCAAGTTTCCAAATCATGTGGTTTGAGAGCCTCATCACTTACCCCAGCATGAACACAGAGCTGAAATTTTCTAACGTCTTGGATTTCAGTATCTGAGCTCTGTGGGAACATCTAAGTCACACCACGCAGTGCTCTGAAAGTGTTTAGTTTCTAAATAATACACAATAAAGCAGATATGATGTCAGGTCACATGACAAGTGGATGTTTACTTGAACTGACATGAGGTGGTTTTTTAAATTCTCTTGACTAACCTTGAGACAAGGAAGTGAACTCCTGATGCATATCTAGGACTTGGTGGCAAATATTGTAGTCAGCTCTACCCAAACTTAAAATCCTTTTGCCTTTTCAGAGCTGCATCTTTCAAAAAATCAATAATGTCCATTTCAGCAACTGCATGTTTTGTAAATAATGTCAAGGACAAAAGAAATGTTTGAGGAAGTGTTTGTTAATAGCTTGGTTTGTTTGGATTTTTTATTTGCTTTACCTAAGAAAACATTTCATTTGGTTATTATAGTATTTTTTTCACATCTTCCTTTGAAAAGGTCAAACAGAACTAGGCCAACTAGCAGAGAAAGAGGGGTGAAGGACTAAGAGAATGCACACACAGGCCATGAAATTCCAGCCCAGTTTCCCACTACTGTGCCACTCACACAATTCCAGTCAATAACCAGCAGTTTCATCCACTACACTGGCAATTATAATAATTACAACAAGGTAACAAACCCAGCACAAGTACCAAAAATGGGTGAGAAATAAATAAAAGGATTCAGAAGATTCACACTAAAAAAAAATCATATTCGGATCAAGATGAAGGAAATTACTGAATTAGTAAATGACAGCTGTAAGTCACTGGTAAAGAAACCCCAAATCCCAGAATTCTGAAGCCACGGAGGAAATAAAAGCACCTCACTATGCCTACAGCTTATATAAAAAAAACAGACCATGAGCTCAGAGTGTCACAAGAAACTGTTCCCAGCACCAGACAAACCATGACAAGACCATTTTGTTCCCACTTAATAAAAGCTCTCCTCAATCAACAGCTGCTTTGCCAGGTAACCCATCCTCCACTAAAGGCTTCTGTCAGCTCCATCCCTGACTCTATTCCCACAGGGGCTCTGGCAACCTGGAATTACAAACACAACCACAGGAGGCTGTGCTTCTGTGAGACAAAAAATATCTCCTGGTGCCTCACTGCAGGAAAGGACAATGTTTCCAACACTGGAGTATTTAAACTCAAACCTTTACACTTCCAGAAATGTTTCTACTCCATTACAAAAAGGATGATTTTTGACTTCTTTGACATTACATAAACTTCCGCCACTTTCATAAATTATGGTGTGTGACCCTATGATTACTCTGTGTAATCCTATGTAATTAAGTTTCCCAGCACTTGGGTTTTCAAGCAACAAGTGAAAGAGCTCTCATGACAGAAATTGTCAGAAGAACTAAGGTGGATAAAAAAGCCATTAAAACAAAAATGTAACATGAAAAAGCAAGCTGGAAAGAACTTGCTAATAGAATTACCTGAGATCACCTAATTAGTAAGTTTGACAAGTCAGCAGGCACATGAGGGTGAATATGCAAGTCTGGAAGGCCTCAAAGGACACAAAAGGACACAAAGGACTCAGACATCCTACAGAAATCCAAATGGCACTGATCTGGTGAACACTCTGAACTCTATTCCATTCCTGCCAGCCCTACACAAAACTCTCTGAACTGGGCATTAGTCAGATAACGTGACTAAAGACAAAACACTGACCTCCCTGTAATTACACAGCTCTGATATCCCTGAAAAACACCAAGGAATCCTAATCAGGGAAAGTGCAGCTGTTCTACAGAACCTGTGAATTGGGATCACTGCTGAAAGTCCTGTCACCAACTCAGGAAAGGAAACCCAAATCCCAACAAGGACAGAAAAGAGACTTCAAGAAAGATGGGAAGATTGTAACCTCTGCAATCACGCACTCAAACAGCTCAGCAAGGCAGTTGTGGAGTTATGCAATTATTCTTTATAGATACAGGAGGATGGGAAGAGGGACAATGTTATTAACAAAAATCAGGGGAAAATACCTGGCAGCTGGCTGCCTGTGGGTACAAGCATTATCTTTAGGCACAGAGGCTCTCTGGCTCTCTCTGTCCAACAACACAATGATGAGCACTGCCCTGCTGGCCTAGAAAGTCGTGATGCTGCACCTGACTGATTCACACCCTTCTGCTCCCATGTTCTCCCATGTTCTCAGCACAGACATCTCCTGACAAATAATGACAGTGCAGACAAACTGGAAAGTGAATTATGCCTGTAAAAACACACTGAGTCTTACAGACACTGAAGCAACACACAAAAGAAAGGTAATCCATCGAAGAGCCATTTCTATATCGACATATATTTTATATTTCTGCTTTATCTGCCCTGAAACTGGAAAAGCACTAAACTGTTAGCCAGCTAGGAGTAATATAAATGAACTTCACATAATATGGCATGACTGAAATCCTGAAGTGGAATATTTAGCAGATGTCACCTAACGTTAGTTGCCATGGAGAGCATGAATTAGGCCACCCAAGCACTAAATAAAGAAACAGCCATGAACACCCTACGCTATGGAGTTGGCTCCACTCTATAAATAAAATTCTGTATCACTTTTTGTACAGTTCTGAGAGCAATACACGAAGTATGCCAGCACAACTCATCCCCTCAGCAAGGAGGTGGTTTCATCTGCCCAGTGTTATGTTGCAAACATGCAGCTGACTCCCTGTTTTGCTGAGCTGTTTAATAAACTCCATTAGCACCTGGGAGGAAGTCAGGAGTTGCACTTCAGTGAGAAGGTGAACCATTAATCCACAGTAGGGACAGCAAACATCACTGAGGAAAAGAATATTTTAATATTATCTCTGCTGATCATTTGCTTCAAACAGGAGTAACACCGACCTCAAACTCCAAAAACTGAGTTAAGGCAGGGAGAAAAAAATTCAAACTGTGCTCTCTTCTTGGATGCTTTGACAGAGGCCACAAAGATCAATTAAGATGAGTTTAGATTGGTGAAAAACAGGAAATAAATTTCATTTAAATGTATTTATTTTCTTACTGGAGGAACTGTAGGTATTCATTTAAAAGGTTACCTTCAATTTTATTTAGAGCCATGAGAAGAGGCTTCTGGTTACCTCTCAGATGGCTGTATCCCTCAATACCCAGCATTAAATAATAACAAAATTAATTAGTAGTAGGCTTTACTGATAGAAACTTTTTTTTTTTTTGAGAGAGGAGTGGGGGTTCCTTTGGGTTTAGCGACTATTTCTCTGTTTTTCTCACGGTGGTTTGGGTTTTTTTGTGGTTGGTTGGGGAGTTTTATGTGGCAGGAAGTTACTGAGAAAACAGTTAAAAATGAAGGTGATTCTGAAAGGTGAGTTTACAGATTTTTAAGCACTGCTAAAAAAATCAACATTTCAAGTGCTTAAGGGAAATCTGGTTGTGGTAACTCTTAGATTGCCCACATTTTTCTATTACAGGTAGTATTTAATGAAGATGTATAAGGGCAGATTCTGTCGTTAATAATTATTAGCAACACAGCAGTAACCAACCAGAAGCACAAATATTGTAGATAATTTTTTTCCAGAAAACTCAACTCAATTGAGAATTTCTCTTTCAGTTTCTCAACATGAAAATACTTGCAAGTACTGCATAGAAAAATTCAGAAATGTACAGATTAACTTGTTCAGTTTGCAAGAGAACTTAAAAAAAAAACAACAAAAAAACCACTCAGTAGCTTTTTCATTCTAAACTTAAAAATAGCTGATCTTCATCAAGGATACAACCAATAGTTGATGAACACCAAAAATGGCAAAAAAAATCAAGAGTGGCTGTCCCAGGTAATTTGAATAATTGCTTTTGTGAATAAAGCTTTAACAGAGTTCCACTGTGGACAAACACCCCAAAATCAAACCCACTCTGCTGCATTCCTCCAAGGCAGAAGCAGGAATTGGGGAATAAAGGTGGATAGTCCCAACTAATAGGATCAGTGCCCAGTTAACAAGATTACAGCTCAAAATGCTTTGTCGCTGAAAAAGAGAGGAAAAAAAGCAAAGGGCAGCTGATGAGTGAGAACAATGAGAATAAGCCCAGCAGAATGCTGGGGCCTGCCCATTGTGTCCTAAAGGCACAGCACACTGTCACAATGTTAAGCTTGGCTCAAGAGCTTTTTGAGAAAAAATTAAGGTAATAATTAAGCAAAATTTGGACATCAAGAACAAAACACAGCTGAAACATTTTTTGGAGTATTAATGAAGGTTTTGTGAAACTTTAGGGTTAAGTTCAGAAACTTCGCTGCTCTTCCAGGAAAAAATAAGCAGCAAAGTTAAAGATATAAAAGGGTTTAGAATATGCAGAGAATAAAAATTCCAATTAATTCATTCCAATCTCATGTTTTGCTATTTTCTGTGCAAACATGTTCTATTACAGTGGAATTAAGCACCAAGGCCCCTTGTTCACCCTCCACAACAAGTGAAGGCTCACTGTTGACCCCACAGAAACCACATTAAACTTCTAACTCCAAAACTCAGATTTTTGCTCATTAATTTCTTGCGATGAGTCAGAAAGTCCATCAAATCCACATTAAAGGCTGTAAAAGAAGTGCTTGGTTCTAGATAACTTAAGTGACACTCTAGACATGTGTTCTTGTAATTCTAAGTTGGCAATCAGGTCTGAAGGCAGAACTCAGCTTTAGGAACAGGAGCCCCAATGAATGAGCAATCCATACCTCATTTATTATCTCAGCTCTGTGACTCACAGAACCACAGCAGAGACCACTTGAGTGAGGCAAAATCACATAATGCAACTTCCAGGAAGTTGATCTTGGCCACTGCATCACTTAAGTAGGTGAAAAATAGAGAGAAAGTCCCTCCCTCTCAAATGAGGAACACAAATTTTCATGGTGATGTGTCCAAGATGTGCAGCACTGAAAGTGCTGCCGAGTTCACTTTATAAAGCATGGCAATAGGGAAAGCTTGGCATGATTCCTTCATTTCCTATCAAATTCTCATGCTGCTGTTGTTTAAAGGTGTCACATTACAGAAATTTTACCAAATGTATTGACTTTCCTTCAACTTGATTCATCCTTGTGAATACCCTGAGCCAGGAACAGCTTATTCCAGTGTGACAGCATATTATTATGAAACAATGGTGGCACATGGATTATCAATGACACATGCAAAGTGACCTAAGTATTGACTGGGATTCAGAGCACTGTGGATTCTACTTCTACTAAACACAGAACATTTTAATATTTGGCACAAGAACTGTGCTGGTCCCCTGCTCAGCTTCCTTTTAAAGAAGATAAACCTAAGAATGCTGGTTTAGATTTCCTCAAGCATATCCACACAGCAAGGTAACAACCAATACCAGCAGCCCAGAGAAACCTCTCAAGCAGCATCTGCCACATAAAAACAGATTTACAATTAATGCTGCTTCTGAAAAGAAAAAGAGCATTTCCAAAAAGACACTTTTCTAGAAAAATACCACAAAGATTAACATTGTGAGAACCTGAAAGGACTGACATTATCCAAGAATCTCACACGTTCAGCACAATGAGTCTACGAATCAATGCGTTCAGTGTTGCCTCATTTATCCATTCTCAATTTTTTTGTAACCTTGTATTATTTTTAGGGAGTACAAGAACATCAAATACAGACGAAAGTTGTAGTTGAAGATAGAGGCAAGTCTCTCAACATGCAAAATTATTATCAGTATTTCCCAGGGCATTTTAACCACGTACAAGAAATTAAGCAGGATCTCAGTGGAAAAGCCAAAAATTTGCAACTTGGGCTTCATTATAGCACCACTCACTCATTAACTTTTCAAAAAAGTAGTTCAAGAATGCCTGCTTTTCCAGTTCTGTGATGAAACACCTGATATCTGCTTGCTCTGGCTGTTTTCCCAGTTATCCCTGTTTTAGCATGCAACTGTACGGTGAAAGCTTTCCAAAATACAATTCCTATTCTTACAGTTGTGAAATAAAGGCAGCCACATTTGAGAAAAGAAGGAAACTGTAGTCTCAAAGAATGACTGCATCTGTTTTCACATCAGCAGCTCTGCTGAAGCTGCAAGTATTTAATTCAGGTATGTTGATTGTATCCCTGCAAAAGGCTGGAGTGAATGAGGACAGATGGCCAGGACAACACTGTCTCCTCCAGCTCACATTCAGGATCAGAGCCAGTTGTGTTTGGGGGGAAGGAGGAGGGAGCTATTAACCTCAGAAATGCAGATTTGTACTAGGCTTTGTTCAAATGAATACAGAATCTTGGCTATGTCATTGTGAGAACTTTAAATCAGACCCTCAGCGTCACTATTGATCCTGTACAAAGTCAGGAAGGGTTAAATTAAATGGAATCCACAGTTTGACACACAATCTAAACTGAAACAGTGCAGCTCAAGAACAAAAATCCTTTATGCCATTGTGTCAACGGAAAAAATACTAACTTTAAAAACAATTATTAACAAAGTTTCAAAAAAGGAACAACTTGTACAAAGTCTCGCTGGAGAAAACCGAAGTTTCATGTAACTCTTTGATGCCCGGATTCAGGAGTTGGGCACTACCCCAGGGTAACACCTCCATAATCCCATGAGGAATAACCCCTCCAGGAGCCCTGCACCAGCGATTTTCTTCCAGATCAGGAAATCCTGAAACCCTGCCGAAAGTTTCAGTTGGAACACGAAGCAAAGAGCCGCATAATGAGGAATTGGGAGGGATTAATCCCATACGGAAAGCCTGGTGACGCATCTGTTGCGGGCAGCAGAAAAGAGCTGCTGCCATTTCGTTCCTGCTCCAGGTTCTCCGCAGTCTCAAGGCTGGGCTGGCGGCTCATAACTATGAAAGGAAAAAGGCACAAGCCCGAGCACGTCCCTTGTCCCACCAGGAGAAGGGGGAGGGTTAATCACGTCCAGCCGCCATTTTCTGAGCGGAGCAGGAAGACATGTTGGAACAAAAAAAAAAAAAAAAAAAAAAAAAAGAAAGGAGAAANGCAACAAAAGAAAGCAGCCATTTCCAGGGCCGGCTCCCAACTCTCTGCCTCTCGGAGGAACAGCCTCCTCACACTTTGTTCTAATGGCCACAAGAATTTCTCGCTGGGTGCCTCGCTCTCCATAAAGACAGCGGCCCTGCGGGAGGAACCCAGCGAGTTGCAGAGCTTGGAATGGAGCGTTTCCCCCCCTTCATCAGCCCCAATCCCGCACGGATAAATTTCTTTTCGTGGTGGTGCCCTGCCTCACGCTAAAAAGTATACAACAACTGCCAATATGTATTAATATATTAACAAGCGTGACAAAAAAAGTCGTACCAACAGTACAGAAACGCCACCGGCACAAACGGCTGGTTCCTACCGTATATGTGGGATGCCAACTCCTCCCTGCAGGATCTTGTACAGTTTGCTTTCATAGAGCAGCTGGGGGTGCCGAGCCTTCTGAGACTCCAACTTCACAGCAACTTCCTGCAGTGAGAGGGAACAAGGAGTCAGGGCACAGCGTCCACCGAGCACTGAGCTTTAGGGGGGCACAGCACTTCCACATCCCCCACACACCCCCGATGCAAACGCTTTCAGGTATATATTTATTTATTTCCGAGCTCGACGTGCTGCGTTTTGTCGCGTCTTCGAATAAAATCCACATCGCGGCGATTTGTCCATAAATATCCATCCCGGGTCATGCATTTGAGCTAGAAATGTGGAGTCTTCAGAACCACTTAAGTGAGGAAGAACATACGTGGGTGTTTCTTCTTTACAGCTCAGAGCCGTGAGGGGGAGGAAGAAAAGAAAAAAAAACCCCAAAGGAAAAGCTGGAAAAACAGGGGGATCTTCTTTGTTTCTATTACTGTTGATGAAACGAGATACAAAGTGTTCCCCAGCTGAGGCAGAGGAGGAGATGAATGGCGGGCGAGGGACGACGACTTTGGCCGCTCACAAAACACAAATATGTTTAAATATGTTTTCCCACAATGGTTTTCGCCTCTTTTCTCCTCTCCCGAGTGCTGGGTGGGGGAGCCCACGACCGCAGGGCTCTGCTTTGGAAGGGGCAGCGAGGAAGACCCTCGGTGGGGTGGGGGGGATGAAGACCCTCGGGGAAAAGAGGGGAATGAACCCCTCGCACAGGGGAAAGAGGGGGGAAGGAAGACCCTCGGAGGGGAATGAAGACCCCGACGCCGGGGACACGGAGGGCACAGCCGGGGGCAGGTGGGGCTCGGGGTGGCGGTGGCTGGTGCCCGGCTCCCCTCAGGGAGCTGAGGGGGGAGTGCGAGCGGCCCTTACCTCCCCGTTGGTGATGTTGATCGCCAAATAGATGTCCCCGAAGGAGCCCGACCCGATCTTCCGCCCCAGCTGGNAGCCCGACCCGATCTTCCGCACCAGCTTGTATTTGCCTCCGACAATGACCGCGGCCTTGGAGCCGCTGCTGCTCGCCATGGCGAGGGGCGGCTCTCGGGCCCTCCCGGCCGGCTCGGCGGGACAACGAGGGCTCTACGGCCGCCCCCGAGGAGGGGAAAGGCGCTGGAGGAGGGGAGAGCGGCGCAGCCGAGGACGGTCCCCGCGCTCAGCTCCAGCCGGGCCCCTCGGGCGGGCGCCCCCCCTGCGCGGCTCTGCGCCGCTCCGCGGCTCTCGGCGCGCTCCAGAAACAGGAGAAGCGGCCCCCGAGGTGCTTGTGAGAGCAGGGAGGGGAAAGGGGGGGGGACTCGCGGGGTCGCGGCGGCCGCCGGC
>VWZT01002848.1:46572-60244 GCA_013397055.1 Pachycephala philippinensis
GGCGGCGGCGGGCGGGGGTCGGCTGAGGGGGGATGAGGGGGTTTTTGGGGTATCAGCGCTGCCCACCCACCCCTGGGTCCCCAGGCAGCGAGGGGTCCGCGGTAGGGACAGGGGCTGGGCCAGCCAGCGCTGAGATGCCGCCCTTCACATGGGGCTGTTACCAGGCTCTTCTCGAAGCCCAGGCCCCAACCTGTGTGTGCGTTAATGGGCTGGTTTGTGGATAAATAAATATACAACAACTTCGCTCCATGGAGGTGTCCAAGGAAAGACTGGAGGTGGCACTCAGCGCTCCGGTCTGGGTCGCAAGGCGGGGATCGGTCACAGGTTGGACTCGATGATCTGGGAGATCTTTTCCGACCTTAGAGATCCTGGCATGGTGAGGTTCTTTCCATGAGGGTGTCAGAGCACTGGAACAGCTGCCCAGGGGTGCTGTGGAGTCTCCCACTCTGGAGACATCCCAAACCCACTCCGACACACTCCTGTGTCCCCTGTTCCATCTCCAGAGGTCCCTTCCAGCCCTCACAAATCCGTGATTCTCTGAAACCCCCAAGCTCCTTTCCCCAGCCCGTATCCACGGGGGGATTGTGAGGCTGAGCTGTGGATCGTGGGGCTGAGCTGTTCACGCTCCTGTGCACACACACCGTGCTCCATCCCCCTTCCCTGCTCCACAATTCCCGCTCAGCCCCTCACCCCGGGCCTGGTGCCGTGCACAGCAATGCAGATTCTGCGTTATCCCTCCAGGTGAGGACCCAGGAGCAGCCCGTGACCCCCTGATAAGGATGCCGTGAGCAGAACCACCACCACGGCCACATCCCCTGGCCCTGCAACCTCCACCTTCACGTGGCCCCTACACCCAGCTCTCTCCTGGCCAGGGTCACCCTGACCCAGCAGCTCGTGCTCCAGGGGCTGGTCCTTGCTGCCTGTCAGAAGTGAAATCTCCTCCGTTGCCCCCTCGCTCGCTCTCTGGGCGCTGTGAGTTTTCCCTTTGCAGGAACACCAAACTGTGAATTCCCGGTGACTCATCATCGCTCCCTGTCACAGCGGCGTCTTCTGCCGTGCCAGGCTGCATTTGGGAAATGATTCAGTCTGCAGGAGAGAGAAAGCTCCTCCAGTAATGTAGCTCATGGAAGTAGAAGGAAAGCCTACTCAGGGTGTCTGCTTCGAAGGCAGGCAGGCAGAAACTGCCTCCCGGCTTGCCTGGTGCACACAAAGCCATGGAAATAATAAAAATATGGATTTTAAGACCGGTCTATACACAGATTTTTATTTTAGTAGCTGACTGCTTTGGAGAAAAGTGAGATTGAGAGGTCCAGGTTAGGATGTATCAGTAGGATATGCAGGTGGAGGAGTTCTCTCAAAGAACAGCATCCACACGGTGGAAGAAGCTCTTCTTGCGCTCACCATGCTGCTTTCTAGCTTGGTAAAAACACTTTCTGCCTGCACAAGTGCAAAAGAGCCCTGGCTTGTGTCCATCTGGCTGTGAGGCAGGAAGGGAAATCTGTGATTTTCCTGAGTTTCTTCCTGTGGTGGACTCAGTGAGCTCCAGATGACTCCACAGTGAGAGACCGGGAGGATTGGAGAGGGAAGATTGGCACTCAGCAATGCCCTGCACGGCAAATACCATCTCCAAGTTCCCCTTGTGTTTCAGGGAGCTTAAATCCAAGGTTTTACTACATCTCTCTCTGCGTCTCTGATGAAAAAAATTGAAATGCAAATGACTCAAAATCAGCCAGATGCACCAGAAGGAAAACGATGCTCTGAGAACGAGCTGGCCTCCAACTCATTCCCACCTCGGCTCTGTCAGGGAGCATTTGTGCAGGCAAGAATATCCGCACTCTTGTCACTCACAGGGATTGTGGATCTTGTGTGGGGGATCTGGGATGCATCACACACTCCTTCAGGGGGCTGGAGCTTCGAGGGCAAATGAGGTATCTTCGAACATCACACCCATTCCTGAAAGCAGAGCCCCGTGTCCTCAGGTGCCCCTGTGATTTGCAGACAGCTCAGGGCTGATGTGCCTCTGTCGGCCTTTGGGGTTGTTTTTAATGGTCGCTCTGGATGGGATTCGAGCAGTTGGGAGTCGTTTGGCTTGAGTCACGTATCCTTGGAGGAGCTGGAAAAACAGGTCTGGAGCTGCTGGCCCAGGAAAGAGCCCCACGCCTGGGTATGCAGGAGAGCAGGATCTGCTGGGCTAGGCAATGCTGCCACCTCCTGCCAGCCGGGGACAGCTCCGTGTCCTGGGGACAGCTCTGGCTCTGGGGATAGCTCCTTGGCCAGGGGACACCTCTGTGGCCAGGGGATATCTCCGTGTCCAGAGATTGGATTTAAAATTCCGATTAAATAGCGCTGAAAATGTAAGTTGGGAGGGGAATTTTCAGGCTGAGCTGACCCGAGGTCTCGCTGCTGCTCATACAGGGTGGTCTCTCTTCTTCATCCTCTTTCCCTCCTGCTCACCCCTCTCACCTCTGGCAGCTTTTCAGACACTCCATGGTCGACTCAGCTCTCCAAACCTACAGAAAATATTCCAAATGGTTTCTCCTGGTGCTTTCTGTGGGTTAATGTTCTGCCAGGCTGGTGACTCCAATGGAGGGGACAGTGCAAGGCTTGTCCCAGGTTGGCAAGGACATGGCAGAACAACAGACAGGAGGTGTCAGATGGAAAACTGAAGGAACGTCCATCCCCCCAATGCCTGGAAAGGAGCTCTGCAGACACCAGGAGAGAGCATGAGAATCCGTGAATTCCCTGCTGACGGGGAGAACACCAACCTCCTGCCCATTATTATTTTTCCACATCTTTCAGGGCCGCTGAGACAAAGAAAACATCTTTATATCTGCATCACTTGAGAGACTGAAAGGAATAAATCCTCTCTCTTCCCTTTCCAAAAGGCAGGCCAGAAGTCCTGCTGCACGACCAAGCCTCCAGTGTGAGCAGCCCTCATCTTCAGCCCGAGGTCTGATCTGCTCTGAAGTGTTTATTGTCCCAGAGAGATGGAGAACCTGAGGCAGTTTTACCCCATTTTCCCTGTAAGTGGACAAAACCCAGGTGCAGACGGAACCAAGACACCGCCAATGGGTGTCACTGAGTCCTGGGCAGCCAAAATCACCTCAGAATCCCTTTGCTCTTTGCCAGGAGGGGCAAGTGAGCTTCTGGCATGACCGAGGGATGTGTCTGAGGGTCAGATCTGGTCTCAGGTTTGCAGTCCCAGCAGGTCCTGGGCTGGCACACCCTCTCTGCTCTGGCACCTTCCCACACCTCACACCAGCAGCGTGTTCTTCACGCAGGGACCTCTGCCCTCCCTACGGAGCCCCTGCCTTCAGCTTTGAGCCGACCTCAGCTCATCCTCCATGCAGCTATTTTTAGCAGAGCTTATGGTGTTTGGGAAAACGGCTGGAGAGGAGCAGCTTGTGCCAGCAGGAACCAAACCAGGCTTGTTCTGGGACCCTGCGTGAGGCAGCTCACCTTCAGACATTCCTGCCCAAGGACAGGTGGCTTTGCCACCCATCTGGCCAAGCCCTGCTGTCCCTCAGGTGCCTCTTGCAGAGCAGGGTGATGTGGGGCTCACCGGGGCATTGCGGCGTGGCAGGAGGGATCCAGTCCCTCCACATTCCTCGGGCAGTGTCCTGCCTGACACCCACCCACGCCAAGGGCACCCAGAGGCACCCAAGGGGTGCTGCTGGCCACCTCTGCCAGAGCCACTGGTCCCTGCCCTCCCGTGGCTCCCTCCCCTGCACTGGCACAGGGCTGTGGGGAGGCAGCCCAGGGAACTGCTCCAGGTTGAAAATAACTCCGTTTTTCCGGAACAGTCTGACACTGGCAGCCTTTGCCAGGCTGGATCTCAGTGCAAAGCTTCAATGCCAGTGCTGGCACGAGGCAAGAGGCACCATTATTTTTGGCAAGGGCGCCTGCTTTAAGTGTTTGCACGCAACCCTCAGAAAGTTGTCAGCCCCTGGAGTTACAGCCAGCACGGGCGATGCCTTTTTGCCTCAGCAGGGATGTGAGCAGCCATGAAATCATGGGATTTCATCTCCAGCACTGCTGCAGGGGAGGACAGAGGGGCCAAGGCTGGGATAAAACTCCCCCACTAATGCCAAACTTTTATACTTGACCTCATCGTGTCTCCAGGCAGATCCCAGCATCCACAGCCACCGTGCTCGTCCTCTAGCAGGGAAAGGACACACCAGGCCCTGGAGATGGGACATGGCTTTGGGACAGAGCCTGGAGCAGGCTGGGACAGTGGCACAAACCTCACTCTTGCAGTGCTTGGATTGAACCAGTGTCCAGGGAAAAGGTGTCCAGGGAAAAGGTGTCCAGGGAAAAGGTGTCCAGGACCCAACAGTGCCACTTCCAAACCTTGTAAGAAGTCAGAGGGGAATTCTGCAGTCTGGGACATTCTTGGTTGTTTGGAGAGAGGATTATTTTTTTTTAATACTGGAGGAAAAGGGGGATTTTCAAGTGATTTGGGTGATTCACAGGAAATGTTGTTAGTGCACAGCTGAAGCTCCACCAATGAACTCGTTCCCTGGAAGAGCGTGTGAAGCTGAGGCCCAAACTTTGCAGTGATGTCAGGGCTGAAATTGCTTCGAGTGCTTGAGTGGATGCACTGGGAGGTGAGGCAAGAGACCCTGAAGAAGTCATGGGCCAAAAAAGATGTAAATGGCAGCACACCTGATTCACTGCACGTCAAGTGCTGTGGAGAAGGCTTCAGCAGCAGCTTCTGTGGTGCTTTGGAATTAATTACCCTGCTGCTGTGCAGAGTTCTGGTATTTGGCAGCCAAGGCACATTTCCTCTGTGGCTGCTTAAATCAGTCAGGTTCAGATCACTGAGGTGAGTCTGCTCTAACACAAAATAATTCAGCTGGTGGATGACAGCTGATACACCTGGGAGTAAATCTTCCTCCTAAGTACAACTGCTTGAACCATTTTAGGGAACACGGGTTTTGTAGATGTCCTGGGCTGTGGTTTAGGATGCCAGGGAGGGTAAGAGGAACACAAGCAGCTGGTGCAGTGTCTGCTGCTGGTCCCAGTGCAGGCTCTGGCTGTGCCTGCTGGACATTGCTGCTCTCCAGTGGCAGGAGCCAGCTGAGCACAGTCTGTCCCAGTGGCCCCATCACTCTCTTTTAGGGGTGCTCTGGATCTCTTCACACATTGGGGGAGAAATGACGTGGAGCTGGAGCAGAGGCTGAGTTCCCCTGTCAGGACATTATGGTCCCTTCCATTTTCTTTAAAGCAAGTCGCTTCCTCCCGAGATTGGAAAGAAAATCCTCTTTGAGAGCACCCCAGAGTACAGGGCAGAGAGAAGGAGCTCCATCCCTCCTGGCGCTCGTTTGTGAATGTTCCTGTGATTTTTAAACATGGTATTTCCTAAGCCACCCTCCTGATTTCTGAATCCTGGGTGACAGTGGCAGCAGAGAAGCTCTGCTGGGTGCTGGGTGCTGGGTGCTGGGTGCGGGGTGCGGGGTGCTGGGTGCGGGGGGCTGGGTGCTGGCCCAAGGGCATGGCACTAGGAAGCTACTGAGCAAAGTATCCCAGGATTTGGGCTCAGGCTGGAGCAGCAGATTCCAGACAAACTGTGACTGGAAACCTGGGATTCCAGCCCCTTTGTGACCTCCCAGGGATAAGATCCACTCGTATCTCATTCCTTCCATCAGTCCTCTGCAGGCCTGAACATCTTCTCTACTCAATGGATGGGTTTTTCAGGTCATTCAAAAGCTGATGCTTGCTGAGATTAAAAAAAGCCCCACAATGGGCTGAGAGATGCTGTTTGATTATGCCTGAATTTTTGCTCTCCCCTCCTCCAAAGATCATCACGAGCTCCGGTTTGGGAAGAGCACAGGGTGGAAAGTGCCAGATCAGGGGAAAGGCTCATCACATGTCATTGTCAGCACAGCACTGGAAATATCACTAACGAATCAATCAGCCCCTTGATGCACCAGGCCCTGCCCCACGTCCCCTCTGGAGCAGCAGCCAGGACATATGGGTCCCACTTCAGGGCCTGAGGAGCAGAACAAGCAGATGAAAAGGGAACAGGCTGTCCTGCTTGGATGCACTTGGAACGAGCTCTGCCAAGGACTCCTTCACTGATGGCCCTCAGCGAATTTCAGCACTCAAAATCAGCAGCTCAGCACAGAGCAGGGCCGTGGTTTGCAGTCCTGTTCATGTTGGACACCCCAGCCAATATTTAGGCACCCCAGGAGTGACTCTGTGGGGTCTCATGGGCAGCTCGGAGCCAGACAGGGCACTCCAACTCCAGCCCCAGAGCTGGGTGGCTCTGAGACCCTGTGGGGACAGCAGGGCTGGCGTTTTGTGATACAAGGCAGCTCATGGACTGAACTGCTGCTCAGAGGGACAGCCCTGGGAAGCAGCTGGGTGCCTGGAAGAGCAGGGTGCTCCACGGACACCCGGGGTGCAAATCTGGGAGCAGCACGAGCTGAGGATGAACCTCCCTTCTGCTCTGCACCGACTGCAGCTCCAGCTCATGTGGCACAGGCTCCCTCTGCATCGTCCTCTGCCCAGGGGCAGCAGGGCCTGGCAGGGACAGGGAGGGAGCAGATTTGGCTGCAGAGTGGCTTCATGGTGGGAGCACGGCTCTGCTGGTCACTGCCCTGTGCCTGGTCTCGTTGGCACTGAGACTGGCTGAAAACACGGACAGAACTGTTGGTCACTGCCTGAGCTCTCGGACCCACACTCCTTCCTGAGCAGCTCCTGTGGGCCTGGCACAGAAATGTCACCCAGCAAGGACACCTCATCCCGATTATGGTGCTGCTGGCCCAGTCCGAACCCTACTCGTACCTGGGGAGACGATCAAGATCTGCTGTGACTCAGGCACCAGACTCATCACCTCTCTCCTAAGCGAGGCAGGTCCTGTGCTGTCCCAAGGTGTCTGTGACCCTGCCCCAGAGGGACACGCAGTGCCCTGTGTCCCCAGAGTGTGTGGTGGCTGAGCAGTGGCTCCCCACGGCACGCCTGTGTTCCCTGGGCTGGTGCAGCCACACTCCTGGGACTGGGATCCCACCTGCCATCTCTTGAGGTGATCTTTCACTTTGAAACTTGGCAAGAAAATTCAGATATGTGGGACCTACCTCCCCTCTGCAGGGAGACAAAAATGGGCTCAGTCCTTCCCCAGAAGGGAAGGAAGGAGTGCTCTGTGTTCACACAAGCCTCGGGGTGCAGCAGGTGACAGCATTCCTCGGGTGAGGAAATGGTGTGCCACGTTCCCGGGGAGCTCCTGCTCTCTGGTTCCATCTCAGGACAACATGTGAGAGCCATGGGACAGCTCACCCATCCTCTGGCTCCATCTGTGGCCCTCAGCAGATGTTTGCAGTATTCTTGTCCCAAGAATAGCCCCTGAGCTCCCCCCAGACCTCCAGCCTTAAGGAAGAGGTGGTGGTTCTTTGTGTTTGACAACCCAAAGGATTTTTCTTCCATGAATTCATCCAGTTCCTGTTTAAGTGCTGTGCATCTGTCACATCCTGTGGCGAGGAGCTCCACGGTTTAACTATACATTGCACCCAGAACCACTTCCTTTTCCCTGTCCCAAACTTCCCTCCAGGTAGTTTCGTTTGGATCTTGTACTCCTGCAGTGGCAGAGTCTGTGAGTAATCACCCTCCATGCCCTCACACGCCTCCCAGGGCAGGGCAGACCTGCATCACACCCCTCTCCCTCATCCCTTCTCCTGGCCACGGTGCCATTCCTCGTGCAGAGGCTGCTGCAGAGCTTGGGGCATTCCTGCTTCCCTCCTCTGAGCCTCTTCCACATCCCTCTGGAGACAAGGGAGCGGGGAGAGCTGCAGGCAGCATCCTCAGCGTGGGCACATCACCAGCTCACACAGTGCCAGTGCTTCCTTTCTCATCCCCTGCTTCTTCCCTACTCACTTCCAGCATTCAATTCGCTGCTTTCTCTGCTCCAGGCGTTTTGGAAGCACCATCCAGCACGACCCCCAAGACTCCCTTCCTGGGAGGGGATGCACCAGTCAGAGCCCGTCACTGGGCTCTCGGTGTCAGGACTGGTTTTTGTGTGTTTTCCCTGCCTTTTCCTGAGTTCCTTGGCTGCCTTGCAGTCCCGCTGCTCAGGGACACGGACCCAGCAGCTCCTTGCAGCTCCGAAGAGCTCAGTGCTGGTGCCAAACGTGGTCTCTTTGCTGGCCCTGCCCTTCTCCAGATAATCTGGGGACGCACTCGATGGCTCCCCACAGGTAACATCCCTTCATGTGAAAACAAACCCTTCATTTCAGCCCTCCCTTTCCTGCCTGGAACAACTGCTCTGTGTGGCAGGTTTTTCCTCTCTCCCTGCCGTGTCCCTGAGGGGCTCTGGTGGCCGAACATCTCCCAAACCAGGTTTCCTTCCCCAATCCTTGCAGGATGGCCCCGTGATCCCCCTCGGCCAAAGCCAGGCTTGGCAGAGGCGTCAAGGCTGGTGGCTCTCAGCAGCGTGGCCCGGGGAGGAGGCCTGGAGCTGGGGCGTGGGCTGGTGACTCAGGGCGGCTGCAGGAGCTGGCATCTCATTAATAATGGAGCCACATTAATTATGGAGTGTCCCTCTGACACTGCAGGCATCCTGTGGCTGGAGGGAGGAGGATGAAGCAGTGGCTGCTGACACACAGGGGAGCTCTGCTCTCGGCAGAAGCAGTGGATGGGCAGAGCGACCTCGGTTGGGCTCCACATTGCCAGAGCTGGGATAACCCCACGGGTACGAGGGATTCCGAGCTGTACCTGGCACCAAGTGCCACCAGACCTGGGATTCCTGGCCATCATTTTATATTCCATGGCGCGAGCTGCTGGGGTTTTTCCACAACAAACTCCTCCCCAGTGAAACATCCTCCCTGCTCTGACGTGACGTGCTGGGGAGAGGAGGACGTGTGGGCAACACCATGAGCTGGCCCTGCAGCCTCTCTGCTGCTGCTGAGGCTCCAGGGACCTCTGGAGCTCTCCTTCCACCTCAACCCCTTTTCATCCCTTCTGGCTTTGTTCAGCCACATCCCCCAGTTTTCTCAGCCTTGGCACCTGGCAGCCCCACCAGCCCCAGCTCTCTGAAGCCTCTGGTGATTATTTCTCCCAAAATGAAGGGGGACCCAGGCATTAGGCTGCTCTCATGAAAAAACTCTTGGCCATGAACTTCCCCAGCCTGTAGCACAAAGCTCAGCCCTGCCCTCCTTCCCAGCAGAGCCTGGAGCTGGTGACCTGCAAGGTCTTTGCTTTAGGTGTCCTCACCCTGCTGTGAGAGCCAGCTGAGCCCCCTGGGCTGGGGTTCTGCCTCCAGCAGTGAAACCAGCACCCAGTGATCCTCTCAGGAGGCAGCTGTGCCTTGCCTGTGGCAGAGCCACGAGCCCTGTCACGGCACAGGGTGCATCAGTGGAAAAAGGGATGGGGAGATTGCACAGGGACTGGCTTGGCAGCTTGAAGGGGCTCTCGCCTCGCTGCCTCCCCTCATTTCTCTCTGAAGCAAGAGAAGTCAGCTCCTGCAGTTCCTCCTGCGCAGGCAGCAGCTCCTGCTGCCACTCCAGAATAACCACTCCTGCAGGAATTTGCCTGGAGGAGCTGGTGGGACCCCAGAGGTGTCTGATCCCAAAAGAAGGTGACTCTCGAGGGGATGCGATTCCACTTGGCTTCTGGCGCCCTCACTTCGAGCAGGAGAGGGGCAGCACCCGGGGGTGGCCGTGGGCAGGGGGTGCCCGGGGTACCCGGGCGTGGGGGGTGCCCACAGGGAGGAAGAGGAGGAGGAGGAGCTCACGTGGAGCTCCAGCTCCGAGGGTGGGTGGTTGTGATGACGCGGCAGGAGCAGAAATCCTACAAAGTCAGGCAGGGAGGAGATGTTGGTTGGATCAGTGGAAATGAGTAATCAGCAGAAACCACCAGAATTTTCTGAACTCTTCTTACTTTTCTCACATCTTGTCACCTCCTTGCTGCAGGCAGAAGGTCCGCAGTGGGGTGCCCTGGGGGATGCTTTGGGGAAGGAGTGTTGTCACTGGCACTGCCCCGTGGTGGGGTGTGGGTGGCCCCATCTGGGGCTGGACTGGCCTGGGGACCTCTGTCCTTCCTCCCAGAGCTGCAGGATGCTGCAGACACCTCTGTCTCTCCCTGCATTCCTGCCCAGGTGCCCATGTACTGTGCACACCTCTGCATCCTCCACGCTGCTCCTGAGAGAGCAGCTTCCTCTGTCAGGGCAGAAATACGGATATCTCGGAATTCGGTGCCCCCAGAAAGCTCTGGCTCTCTCCTTGAGCTGTTGTCACCAGCAGCTGCCTCGGCTGGCAACAGGGACTTGGGACAAATGGGTGAAAGGCCAGAGTCACCAGCCCTGGGAGAGAAACAGAGATCCTGGGGTAGGAAAAGCAAGGCAAGGCAGCAGAGGGAAGAGGGAAGGACCACAGAGGATGGTGGATGTGAAGCTTCAACCACAAAAACCTGGACACAGGAGGCTTGTGCTGCTGTAGCCTCAGAGAGGCCAAGAGGGGCTGAAGCCTCCTCCATGAGGGAGGCCTGTGCGAGGCCCATAAATAACCCTCTTGGGAATAAAGAGCTGACTCTTCATTTATTCTGCCTGGATCAAATCCTTTCTGCTTATTTTTAGGCTGTGCTCTGCCTCGTGGTGCAGGCATGTGGCTGGAGCCTGCAGCTCCATCCAGACCCCAGAGCTGACACCATTCCCACCTGCCTGGAGCCCTGGCTGAGCACCTGGTGGGATCACCCCGAGCAGGCAGGCACAGCCCTGCTTCCCTCTTAACCACATGAGCTGGGAAGGGAAGAAGGAAGAGGAAGGAATGACAGCTCTGTGATTTTCAGGAGCTGCTCATGCTGGTGGCGAGCTCAGCAGAATGAAAACCTTTAATTTCACGGGCTTTTTCCTCCTTCCCAGTGGCTGGAGCTGCCCTGCCTTGCACAGCACACACAGGCAGCAGGGCTGCAGGCAAAGTCCACTTCCCAGCCCTGCCGTGTGGGAGGAAGCTTTGTGATTAGGACGCACCTGTGAGCACATTCTTGAGCTGCTATTTTTCTCCCCGTGTTTTCCTTTCCATCGTGAACGGCCGATAACAGCCTGTGGTCACCAGGTCCTTTCTAGACGGGAAAGAAATCCAAAGAACTGTAATAATGGGAGAGATTAAATAGAGGAAATGTAACTTTCCTGTACAAACCTGCTGCTGGGAGAGGAACCCCCGCCTGCTGTTATTAGGCAGAGCCTGCACTGTCGTGCTTTGCATGGCTGGGAGCTGTGTTTATTTTCTGAGCAAGCCCTGTTTAACTCAAAGCTCGTCTGGAGCGTTCCCAGAGAGCCCCCTGATGGCTTTAGCTTTCATCCCAATATCCTGAGCGTTAATGTTTGGAGTAGCTGGGAAAAGGCAAAACAGCAAAAGGCTTTGCAGGAGCCAGCAAGTTCAGGGTGGGATGTAGGGTGGAAATAACCCCTTTCCTCCTGCCTGGATGGCTGCTGGGCAGCCAAATATTCCTGCTTCCCATCCACCTCCTGCTTCCTGAGGCTTTCACCACATCCTATTTTGAGCCAGAGCACAGAACCATCAGCAGGTGTTTGTCCAGCCCCTGGACTGGGGCTGTGCTCATCACACACGAGTGTCACAGGGGATCTGATCCCACCAGCCACATGGGGTCGGTTGTTTTCCTTAAATACTGCCAGGAAAGGGCTGGCAGAGCACTCCTGCTCTGGCAGGGGGTATGAAGAGGGCTGGGCCGTGCTGTGCAGGTGGCTCACCCTTGCTCCGTGAGGAAGTTTTGCAATGGGGTTGCACAAAGCTGGCTCTGCTGCAGGAGAAACCAGTCCTGCCTCCCTCCAGGGACGGTCCCACACGTGATCCCACACACGGCCCCACAGGAGACCCCACTCCCTGCCACGGCTTGCCAGGTTTGTGTTGGCAGGGTGGGAGCACAGCCAGCAGGGTGCCAGGGGGCAGCCCACCCTCCTGGAACACTCCAGCCTGGCTTCAGCTGGGCACAACCCTGGGACACAAACTCTTGTGCCCGACCAGCCGGCGCCTGGCGCCTGCTTGTTTTCCTCGTGTAAGGAACCCCGGGCTGGGGCAGCCAGCCCACTGTCACACCTCCTGGGCAGCCCTGGAGTGGTGACAGCGCTGTCACACTGCTCCTGCTGCTCCCTGAGCCGCCCAGGTGAGGCGAGGGGAGCCGCAGCCCCAGCCCAGGGCTGGATGGAGGTGTGCGGTACCGCGGCAGGGCAGGGAGGAAACAGCTTGTGCTGAGGGAAGGAGCTGTCAGGAAGGAGGACAAGCCCATCCTGCAAGGAAATCGCTGGAGCCGGGCTATCCCGCCTCTGAAAAACCAGACTGGAATGGGAAATATGCCCGAGGGAACAGCCGTGGTGTGAGCTGGCCGGGGAGGAGCTGGGGCTGGGGATGCTGGTCCTGCCCATGGGATGAAGGTGCTGGGGGAGGAGGGAGCTCTGCCCTGCCGGGATTCCCTCGGCAGCCACTGGAGCATGGTTCCTGTCCTGGATCACCCACAATGTGCTGATGGGAGCAAAGCAGCTGTGATGTGTCTCGATGGCTTTGTTGGACATGGCAGTAAGAGCTCCTGCCCGAGGATGGGGCTGAGAACTCCTGATGGTGGAGCAACGCCAGCCCAAAGGGCCTTTTCCTCCTTCAAAAAGCACCTGGGCAAGGACTGAACCCCTGCTGCCACCTGCCAGGGAGGAAGGACATCTGAGTGCCCAAGGTAATGCCCTCACTGCCCAGCCATGTGAGGGTCCCCTCCTGTGGCCATGTCACTCGCTGAGCCCACATGGCACAGACCAGCCTGGGAATGATCCTCCTGAGCTGGCTTTACCCCAGCCACCCACCCAGCCAGTTTCATGGGTTTTGCCTCTCCGTGGGCAGGATGGGACGCAGGCAGGGCAGGCAGGGGCACAGGATGGCCTCCCTGGCACTGGGTGGGAGCCAGTGGAGCAGGTTCATGTGGGTTCCTCTGCTGCCCTGTCCAGCCCATATCAGAAAGGATCCCACAAAGGGACCCAGAGAGAAGGGCTGGAAGTGCCAGAGAGCTTGTCCTGGCCCATGGGGATTTTGGATCCAGTCACAGACGCTGCCTGTGACCTGCATGAGTCACTGAAACACTGAGAGTCCTCTTTCAGTGACACTTTCTGCACGCTGCGGGTCGGCCTGGAAAAACCCCGGTGCTGCCATCCCCTCCCTGCGGTCAGGACAAGGCATCAGCCTCTCTCTTCTCAATAGCTTGTTTATAACGATGCAAACACCTCACCAAACAAAAAAACAGCTTCATGCCAAGTAGCCACTGGTTCCCCGTGCCCTAAACTTGGCAACCGCTTCCTCGGTTATATTTTCATTTCTGTTTTCTCTGCCCCCGTTCCCGTGCCTGAGCAGCTGGTCAGGGATGGCAGGGCAGAGCGACAGTGCTGGGACATGCCTGACCTTGGGATAACACGGAAAATCCTGTGTGTTTGAGGATGGGCTGTGGGAACACCGGGGCATCACCGGGGCTGCACATCAGAGCCACAGCAAGGCCAGGGAGACACCGGGGACCTGTCCGTGATATTCATGTCAGGCAGTGTGTCCCCTGCTCTCACAGTGTGTCCCCTGCTCTGCCGGCGTGTCCCCTGCTCTCCCAGTGTGTCCCCTGCTCTCCCGGTGTGTCCCCTGCTCTCTCGGGGTGTCCCTTGCTCTCCCGGTGTGTCCCCTGCTCTCCCGGCGTGTCC
>VWZT01002848.1:91148-114396 GCA_013397055.1 Pachycephala philippinensis
GGGGGGTGGTGCGACAGCGAGAGGGGTCTCGGTGCCGCGAGTCGCCGGCTCCAAAATGTGGATGGGCTGTGTTTTGGACGGAGCTGGGTATTAAAATCAGATTAAGGCTCCTTGGCAGCTCCGGCGGGATCACGAGAGCGAGCCGTGCTGGCTATAGGGCTCGCATGCTTTTCCATTTTGGGGGCTGCAAGAGAGGCGCTATACAATAAACCGGGCAGGAGCCGGAGCCGGGGCTGAGCCCGAGCACCGCCGCGCATTTCGCAGTCGGCTCGATGAGCCTGCTGCAAGTGGGAAGAGTTTTCTGTAGTTATGTATCATCCCCCCGACCCTTCACTTTCATAACCACGGATTACAAAATAGCTCTGATTGTGAAGCGAGCGCATTCATCCCAACCCTTGCTCTCTCACCAGTTCAGCCCCGGGATTGCAAACAGCAGGAGCGTGTGCGTTTGTGGGGAACAGGACGGGCACTAATCCTGCCGCCGTTTGGGTTCAAAACAAACAAGGGCTCGAGACTTGGTAAATCAGATTTGCCCGCGGTGCGTGTGCCAGACAGAACCAGGCAGGTCTTGCCACCAGCCAGATTGATGTAGTCCCGGCACCCCTCCTCGCATGCACCAGCGCCAGAGCGCTCCGGCTTGGCACGGGACCGGGCGGCTTCTGGGGGCAGAGCAGGGGGGAGGCAGCCCGGCTTCTTAACCAAGAGCTGCTGACAGGTTGATTACAGCAGAAGGGTCAGGAAAGGTGAGAAGTGGGCCGAGATTTTGCAAGCAGTTTGTGCGGGTTTTTTTCCATTTTATTATTGCTGAGGGAGCCGTCGGCTTGGAGGAGAGGAGGCTGCCAGTGTGGGATGCTGTCCCTCGGAGTGGGCTGCTTGTGTGGGATGCTGTCCCCTGGAAGTACAGCAGCAAGGCTGCAGCTCGCCCCAGCCCCATTGCTCCCTGAGCAGGTGAAAGTTCCTGGCTCCACTTCCCTGTAATAACCCTCCTGTTCTCCGCCTGTTAACCGTGACATGAAGGGCCCGTATGATTGCAGCACGCGCCTGGAGCCTTGTTTCTCTTTTTCTTTGCTTTTTGGTCAGCAGTTGATGTGCCAATTTAGGAATCTCATTCCAAAAAGGGACTGCTAAGGGCGAAAGGAGAAAAAAAAAAACCATCCTACGAATTGTCATCCTTCTCTGGTGCAAGCCCACCATGTTGTGAACATTCCCTGGAAAATTTGGAACTGTGAAATGGCCTGTGCTGAAATGAGACCGTGTTTATGAAACGCGGCTGGCCGTGTCCCCTGGTTTGTCTCCCTGTCCCCGGCGTGCTCTCTGCTGGAGGGAGCAGCACAGGTAGTGCTGGTCCGAAGTCTGCAGGTGTGGGAGGACACGAGCACCGAGGGCAGCACTGCACCGAGGGCAGCATTGCACCGAGGGCAGCATTGCAGCTGGCTGCAGCTCCCGTGCAGCCCCTCCGTGCTCTCCCGTCCGGCGCCTGCTTTCGATAATTCCATTTCCTCTTCTGTCCCCACGTGCGCTGAGGGGCTCAGGGCTGGGATGGGAAGAAAAGAGAAGAAGGAAAAAGGAAGAAAAAACAGCCCCCCCCCAGCTATGATTTGCATGCATTTGCTTAAGAACCGCCTGAAGTTGTAAGCATGTGTTGTGCTTGTACCTTAACCTCTGATGAAACTGGGGGAAGGCTCCAGCCCTGGCTCTGTCACATGCTGCCTTCTAACTGGGAGCGGGAGGCGGGCCGGGCTGGCGCTGACGTCTCTCCCCATTACTACTGTACGAGCCTCTGCTTACAACTGGGTTGCTGACTTCTCAATGGAGCCCCAAAACCGCTTCCCCAAAGACCCCGGTGCTCCAGCGCGAGGGCAGATCATCCCGAGAGGCTGCGATGTCAGGAGGCCACGAGATGATGAATAGTAGCCGTTTCCTTCGTGGAAATTTTGAGGAACTGGGACTCTCCTCCTCTCTCACCCATGCTCCTCCCCAGTCCTGGCTTTTGCAGTAGGTTTTTGAGAAAGGCGCAGTTGGTGCAGGTGCCAGGTGATCCCTTCCCCTCCAGGGGAGGAATCCTGAGCAAGGCTCTCGGGGAGATGCACGGGGAAGGATTTTCATGGGTGTCTGCATCAGCCCCTTAATCATCAGGGTTTGTGCTGAGGGTGCCTGCTAACCTCTATTTACATATCGAGGACAGCGATGATTCACGTGGTACCTGCATTGCTACAGAAAGAAAATCAGGGTTTTTCACTTGATATCTGCCTTTCTCCTGCCAGCTCCTTTTTTCCTTTTTTTTTTCCCTTCTTTTTTTTTTTTTTTTTTTTTTTGCTACCAAAAAAAAAGTGATTTTGTTCTGCTGCGCCTCAAAATGTGTCATTTCTGGGCCTGCTTAATCCATTTTGTGCAACTCTGCTGCTCAGAGGTATGGAGCTGGTTGTAGCTGGTTCATCTGCTGGCACCAGGCACTGGGAAGTGCCAGCCAGGCAGTTCTGCCGAGAGCACCACGGAGCAGCCAGCAGCTCTCAGCATCCCTGCGAGAGGCTGGAGCACTGTGCCTCTTACGGCTTCAATTTGTTTAAAAACCCCAAACAAAGTGCAGCGGGGAGGGGAAAAAATAAAAAAAAAAACCCCAGGCTGCTTCTCGGAGGGATGCTTAAAGATCACATGAACCGAAATACAATATTCCCTCTTTAACTTCCCAGCCTCCTGCTAACAGCTTAATCCATCGATGAGTGCAGGGGGCACAGCGAGCCTGTGCTGGGTTGGCATTTCTAGTGACAAAGTGGGGATGCATCCCTAATATCCGATAGTCCTCACTGAGCTGACCGATATCCTGCTTTTCTGTGGCTTTTCTCTCGAAGATTTGGGGTGGGTTTGGCCGACAGACAGCCCGAAGGCCTGTGCAAAATGCATCCTCAGCTGCATTGCTGCAGCGTGGGTCGAAGGGCTGCTGCAGTGCCGGGGCTGGAGAAGGCTGGAGTGGTCTGGGAGCAGGGTGGCTGTGTGCTGGTGGCTGTCGCCGTGCTGGAGCAGGGGCTGGAGGGTGCTGGGGGTGCTGATGGCTGTCCCCACCACAGCAGAGGCTGCGGAGGCTGGCGAGCACAGCAGAGTGTGAGCTGAGCCAGGAGAGAGAGCAGCCGGCAGCAGCCGGAGGGAGAGCAGGGCTGGGCTGGAGCCTGCCCCTCGGAGAGCCTCCCCACACCTGCCTGCCTTCCCCCGGGATTCTGACCGCTCTTCCCCACCCTGGCAGTGCCCCAGGGCTGCCCCACGCCGGGGGTTCCCCCACCTGCCTGCACATCCCTGCCCTGCTCTCATGCCGTAATGGAAAGGCACCTCTCCAACAGGTGAATAATTAAGGGCTCAAGCGAGGGCCTCCAGCAAAGGGAGCTTTGTGAGGGAGAGGGATCTCTGTCACATTAACCTTTCCAATGTCAAAAGCCTTTTTGTAAGGAGGAACTCCACTTCCACGAGCTGTTTGGCACGCTTGGCTGTCTGATTAAAAATGCTTGGGGAATGCCCCTTCCAGCCCCAAAGCCCTGGATTTGGGGAATGGGTCCCATGCCCCTGGTGCAGGGCTGGAGACAGGGATGCCACAGGCTGGCTCCTGGCAGGTTTGCTGTGGTGCCACTGCTGCCAGGGCAGGAGCCCACCAGGCTTTTAGATCCCTTTTGGTGGGGCTGGGGGCTGTGGCAGAGTGTGGGAGCTGCAGTGCTGTAGTGCCAGGACAAGGAGAATGGATTCAAACTGACAGAGAGTGGGGTTAGAGTAGATATTAAGAAAAATTGTTCCCTGTGAGGGTGGTGAGGCCCTGGCACAGAGTGCCCAGAGAAGCTGTGGCTGGCCCTGGATCCCTGGCAGTGCCCAAGGCCAGGCTGGACGGGGCTTGGGGCACCCTGGTGTAGTGGAAGGTGTCCCTGCCTATGGCAGGGGATGGAAAAGATGAGCTTTAAGGCCCCTTCCAACCCAAACCATCCTATGATTCCACGAAGGACACGATTCCCCCTGGCCAGCACGTGCCAGCACCATGGAGGCTTGGGGACATCACTGGGCTGGGGCAGAGGCATTGAGCAGGGCCAGCCTGCTGCCAAATGCCACCACCGAAGCCACCACTTCTGCGTGCCCGTGGCCTTGGGGAGATGGTGCCAGCAGGGCGAGGGGCAGCGTGCCCGGGGGGCTCTGCAGCTCTGTCAGGAAGGGAAGGGCTGTCCCCAGAGATGCGGCTCCGCCGGGACCACGCGTGTGGCACTCGCCGGCGCGGAGCCGGGGCCGCGAGGTGCTGGCAGGGCCTCGGCTGCAGACACGTTTGCCGGAGGAATCGGCTTCAGGCTCCCGCAGCTGAGCCCTGCTCCATGGCAACCCGGCGCGGGCTTATATTTCTCGTGACTGCTTGGCAGCCTGAAGTGATTTAGCAGGGGGGAACTCTGTACGCGCCGGAGCCGCCGCCAGCGCGGCCCTGCCGGGGTGACCGCCACGCTCCGGGCCCGCGGGGCTCCGGCTGCCGGGGCACCCCCTTCCCACACCCCGGGCGGCCTGGATGGGCAGGATCCCACCGCCTCCTGCTGCCTGCGGAGCCACCTTCTCGCCAGTGCCTGGACGAGGGTGTTTGGAGCTGCCTGTGCTTGTAGTAACGAGCCAGGGACTAAAGGTTGAAGTTAATGGGGCGGGTGGTCAGGTGAGGTAGTGACCTACTTCCAGGGGCACCGGCACCGTAGGCGCTGGGTGATGGTCCAGCCAATGTGTTTCCCTTCCCTTATCGCTCGGCTGTTCTGCTTTTCAGCACTTTTCCTGAACTCTGGCTCACGAATTTTTATTTATTTATTTATGGCGGTTGTTT
The DNA here is from genome assembly GCA_013397055.1 of Pachycephala philippinensis. Lineage (NCBI taxonomy): Eukaryota > Metazoa > Chordata > Aves > Passeriformes > Pachycephala > Pachycephala philippinensis. Next base: position 95,971 of record VWZT01002848.1, read on the forward strand.
CTTTTTTTTTTTTTCCTCCTCTTTTCCTTTCAATAACGGGAGCTTCCAAGAAACACCGAAGGACTTTGCACAGCTCTGGCTGCGCTCAGGGTCTTGTCAGCCCTGTCCTTATCCAGCCCCGTCTCACTGCACTTCCCCACGTGGAGGCAACAGTCAAGGCCGAGCTGCTGCTGCATTAAACCAGCTCACTGCTGAATTAACACGGGGAAAAGTAAAAGCTGGAAATCTCCTTTGGCTCTGGAAGATCTGGAAACCCCCCGGGGGGGAGGGTTTCTTCATGTGGCGAGTGTGATATCGGCCGGTGGGGGATGTGGAGAGGCTGTGGCAGCCCTGGGGACACGGCGCCATCCAGTAGCCGGAGTCACCTTTGATCTCTGCGAGCTCCCGAGCAGCAATGTGGGGCTTAGGGAAAATACTTCCCTTATCTCACATCCCACTGTCCCGAGGCAAAGCCGGCGGGCACTGGGAGCTGGGTGGGCACCCCAGCACCAGGAGCTTCCTTGGAGGAGCATGATGGTGCTGAAGCGTGCCAGAAGCATTTTACATCTGCGTGCCCACTGTCCCCACGGCCCCCTGCCCACTGTCCCCACGGCCCCCTGCCCACTGTCCCCACAGGCCCCCTGCCCACCCAGCCTGGCCGTGGGGACACAGGCTGCAGAGACCATCGCAGGGCTGATGTGACACTTCTCCCCTCCCCTGGGATGAGCAGTACATGCTTTATATGGATGTTTTTGTGCTGAGGTGGCGCCTCGAGCTCTTGCAGGGACTACAGTTGCAGGGCAGCAGCAGCGTATCTTCACTGAGATGCATTTTCTGAATTCTTCCCGTGCGCCCTGCGGCCTCGGCCAGGGCAGCAGCAGCCCCTCTGCTGAGCCAGCGCACGGCCAGGCCCCTCGGTTCCTGTTTCAGTGTGCTGCGAGTTTCTCTCAGAGAGCAGCAGCTCACCGCTGCTGTCACTTCTGCTCCCCGCCTTTGTCTGGGGAGGCTGCAGGACCCGCTTTGTCCCCGGCACACGGGGGGAGCGCTGCGGGAAGTGTCATCCTTTCCCCCCGCCGCCAAAAGCTGCCTCCTCCACCTATTCCCCGAGGAACCCTCATTTCCTAAATTTTCATGGACGTCAAGAGCAAGGAAATCCTGTGGCGAGGGCCGAGCGTCCTGAGCCGGGGCTGGGAGCCCGAGCTGGGGCAGCCGGCGGCGCGGAGGGGACGGAAGGAAGCCCAGCTGCCTCTCTTCACGGTTGTTCTCCTCCCTCCTGCTCCGGGGAGGGGGGATGTGGCTTTCACAAGTGACAGCTGGGGACCTGGCTGTCCTGCCACGAGGTGACCCACGGCTGGAGCAGCCCCAGCTGTCCCGGGGTGCAGGGGAGCTGCCGAGCAGCGCTTTAGCTGAGCCTTTCTTTCATTTTTTTTAGCCAAGTTCCTAGGTGGGAGGGAGTCACGTTATTATTTTTTCATGAGGAAAGTGCATGTGTAGCTGCAGGGTGTTCAGGAGGCTGCCACGACCCCTTTGTGTGTGCACAGGACTGGCAGGGCTGGGCTGCAGCAAGGCTGGGCTGGAGCAGGGCTGGGCTGGAGCTGAGACCAGCGCTGGTCACACTTGGCCACGGCTGGGCACGTGCCGGGGTGACAGCGAGGAGCTGGAGGTGCCAAACGTTGCACTCACAGCTCTCGGGAAGGATGGAGCAGGGACAGGCTCTCACTCCCTCTGCCAGCACGGTGTGGTGACACTGGTGGGCACAGAACTGGTGGCCATGGTCCTTGCTCCACGTGTGATGCCCAGGCAGAGCCCACACTCCCCGGGCTGGGAGCAGGGTGAGATCCCACTGCCTGCATGTGGGATCGAGCTTGCAGGCAGAGCAGGGCAGGGCAGGGCAGGGGCTGCACCTTGGTTCATGCCAGGTGAGCTGCCAGCACCCACTCCTGCCACACACGGGGTGCTCACCGGGCACCAGCACGGCGGGGCTGAACTTTGTCCAGCTTTAGTCCTCTGGCCAGATTTCTTGGCACTTTCCCTGCCTCGGTGCAAATGTTTGCAACTTCCCCGGCCCTTGGCTTCCAGCTAATTAAACTTTGCGTTCCCGTTGGCTCCCTGCAAACCCTGAGCTGCTTCCCTTTGCCCCGGGCTCGGGGACCTGCGGCTGTGCCCGTGCCAGGTGTGTGTGGCTCGAAGCCACCTTCCCTCATCTTAATGACAGGAGGGTTTTCAAACCTCTCCTGAAACAGCCTAAACCCCAGGGCTCTGCAGAGCTGGAGGTTTCAACCACCAGCATCGTTCCTCCTTTCGAGCAGGCTCGCACACAGTCACGACCAAACCGTGCTGATAATGAAATGAAAAAAAAAAAAAAATCGCAATTTTTTTTCTTAAAAAGGAAGTTTCTGTTTCTGTGTGGGCCCCACAGGGAGGCTGGCGCATGCGGGTTTGGAGTGCTAGAACCCATTTCCCAGGTAACAGAACTCAAGCCTGTGAGAACTGTGTGGTTTTCTCAGGCTGAAAGGTTGGATGGTATTTGAGCTGCTTTTTTTTTCCCTTGTTGCCGTGTTCTTTTAAGAAGGAATAAGTATGTCTATTTATATATATTTTGAAAATGAAAGCACGTGGCCCATGTCCCCAGAAACCCTCACGGTATGTGCTGTCACCCAGCTCTGGGGGGGACACTGTTTTGCTGGTGGCCACCCCCCAGCCCTCCCCAGCAGCTGAACTGGGGAGCAGCCCCCGGAGCTTGGGGTGAGCCGTGGTAGGTGTGCAGAATTCACTTGGGAATTTTCCGTGGGACCAGAGGCTTCGGGATGTGGAAGTGGATCAGCAGGAAGGAAGTTGGTAGCTGAGAGGGGAGCGGTGTGGTGGGGGATGTTGGGACAGCAGGGATGGGAAGGGCTGGAGCTGCTCACTTGATTTACTCCTGTGGACTCCTCCTGCCCGTGCCTCGGGTGGTGCTGCCTGGCCTCCACACAGTGCTGCCTTCCCCATTCCTCTGCCAGGGCATCTGGGATGCAGAGCGGTCTCCCTGTGGAGAACAGAGCTGCCCATGAGGGTCTGCTTGCCCTGGCTGCCTCCCCTCAGTGCCCACCTCTTGCCCAGAGGAGCTGGAAACCCGTCTGCACATCCAGCTGAGTCAAAAATACATGAAAGGCAGATTATCAGGAGGCAACTGTCCTCATCTCTGCCACTCGCTTATGGCAGTGCAAGGACCTGGAAATACAGCTTTCAAGTTTCTCTCTGTATTTATGTAACCCAAACGAACTCTTTTTTGGAAAGAGCCACTCTGTCTCATTTAGATACCTAAATATAGCAGCCGCTCCGGAGGGAGGATTAGCCTGCGAGTGCCCTGGCGGGTATGGGACCTTTGTGCACGGGTGCTCTGGGGACTTTAAACCTCACTCAGTGGGGCCTGGGGGGATTATTCCCCTTGCCATTATCAGGATGGGCTTGCAGTGTTCCGGGTCAGCGGGGAGCTCACGGCAGTGACCGGGTTGGGAAGCACAGACCTGTGGAGATGTGGACTGCAGGTTTTTTCTGAATGTCTCGATGCCTTTTGAGGCCGGAGCCCATCTATGCCCAAACAGACTGTTTGTTATCGTGCCATCGCCTCCCCTTGGAGGGAGGATCCGTGCTCCAAAGCACTGAAGCAGAGCTGAGCTGTGGGGTGAAACCTCCACATCCAGCCCTGCCAAAGGGCCCTGTGGGGCTGCAGCACCTCGGGGTGATCAGTCAGGGCTGCTGGACAGGAATCACCATTTCTGGGTGGAAAGGCAGAGAAGTGCAAGGGTTCTTCTGCCCATAGGTGCACCTCAGGCAGCAAAGCCTTTGAGCTCCTTTAGGAAAGGTGTGGGACCAAGCCTTTGAAATGCTCAGAGACACCCTTTGAAAGCTCAGGGACACCCCACAGGTGCCATTTCCCCTTGCCAGGGATGTTCATGGACGTTCAGGGATGCCCACCCTCCTGGGCACCGGGGCCTGTGCCCTCCTCCGAGACACAGCTGTTGGCAGGATCCGGGCGCTGTGCACATCCCATGGACCCACCTCTGCTCCTTCACACACCACAGCTCCTTGCCTTTGGAGTGAGCACAAGAGATGGGTCTGACCACACGGTGTGGGGGGCCTCTGGGACCAGCCAGGCTCGCACCTTGCACCAAGCACTGACGGAAGCTGAGTTTCTCAGAGGTGCACAAGGCGACCTTTGCTTTTGTCTCTTACCATTTCCGACTGCCCTGCGGTGAGGGTGCCATGTGTCCCTTCCAAGGGAGCGGGCAGCAGCTGTTTTTGTGTGTGTGTGTGCTGGTGTCCCAGGGGCCTGGGGACACGTGCTGCAGGGGTCTCTGCAGCTGGCTCGTTACAGGAGTGTGGAGAGGACACCTTTGTGTTCCCCTCCTGCTTTGCAGCGCTGACACGAGAGCAGCTCCCAGGCCTGGTGCTGCTGCAGGAGCTCCCTGGGGTTTGGAGAGACTCAGGGGCTGCCTTGTGTTTCTGCAGGAGAGCAGAGGGTCCCTCAGCTGTCTGAGCACTGTCTCTGTGCTTCTGGTGTTGTTTCCTTTGCACACAGTGTCTCTGCCTCCCTGCACACCTCGTCCCCCGCTGCCCATCCCTGCCCCTCACTGTGCCCAGTGCCCAGCTCGGAGCTGTGCAGCCTGCGGTGTGCAGGCTCCTCTGCCACCCCTGCCATCCCCCCGGGGCAGGAGCCACCTGGCTAAACCCTGGGACTCCAGGGATGTGTCAGGGAGCACCTGCGCGCCGGCTTCACACGGTGCCCTTGGACAACCTTGCGAACCCCGGCTCGACGTCCCCTCAGCTCCCGCTGCACAGCAAGGACCAGGCAGGTCCTGTTTGGGTGATGCCCTGCTCAGGTCTGTGTTACTCGGCCCTGGCAGGGTGCAGGTGAAATGGAGAGGGCAGAGGCTGTGCAGGGGAAGGAGCGGTGGGGCTCCATGCGGAGGACTCGCAGCGTCCCCAGGATCCCCGAGCTCCCTGGCAGATGGCTGCAGCCCTCCCGCCCTGCTCCGAGGAATACAAATGTGCGGCAGATACGGTTACCCGGGCCCGGCAGCGGTGTTGGCTTTCATCTAGATCGATATCCCTGCCGGCCTGCGTCTGCGGGAGCGCTCAGCTGGCAGCACAAGCCTGGCCGGGAGCAGACACCCGCCGAGGCTCCGCTGCCCGCTGCAGCCCCTGCCCGTCCGTGTGTCCGGCCGCCTCGGCACGGAGGCAGCGCCGGTGCCGGCCGCAGCCGCGCTGTCCGGCTCCGTCATGCGTAAAATGTAATAAATAGGGCCATAAGCCTTTTACAAAGTCTATTTCCACTCTTGGATCCGGGATTTAATGCATGGCTGCTTAGAGAGGCTGAGGATTTCAGGGGTCAGCAAGGCTAATTGCACTGCTGGAATAAAAGGGTGCGCGGCGAGGATCCTGCGCGCGGGCGGGAAGGGGTGCTGGGGGTCCCGGCCCCCAGCCCGCTGCCCCGGCCCCACGTGCTCCGTGCCGGCAGCCCCGGAATGCCACGGCCACGCGTGGCAGCTTGGCAAGGGCTGGGGTCCCCAGGGAGGGCTCTCTTGGGGCCGGGGAGCCGAGCCGGCTGGGGAGTCACATGCTGCAGGTGTTCGGTTCCCCAGTGCTCCGTGGTGTCCCTGTGTCTGACCGGGCATGTCTGGCTGGAGCGCTTGATCTTAGATTACCTGTAAGCCAGGGAAAGCCTCCACGGGGCCAAGAGCCAGAGAGGATCAGGGCTGTCCTGGTGCCAGCTCGGCCCTAGCCTGCAGCATCTCCTTCAGCTGCAGAGAGGAGCCGGGTACCACCCTGCCAGGCTGTGCTGGCAGGCCCTGGTGCCACAAGCCGGGGTGTGAAGGGATGTATGCCCTGCTGCCGGGGAGACAGCCCCACCGGGAATGGGAATGGGAATGCAGTGCTGGGGGGACAGCCTGGGGCACAGACCCCATGGATGCTCCAGTGCTGGGTGTGCCGGGTGGCCAGCACAGGGTCAGGACCTGGGCAGCACTTTCCTGGAGGTGCCAGGGAGGAGCCCATGGGATGTGCAGGCTCTGCATCACCAGGACAACCGGCAGCCACACGCGCCCTGCCAGGCGAGGGGGACCCAGATGCCCCGAGGCTGCCGGGGCTGCGCCCTGTGCCAGCCGCTCGCTCTCAGGGCTGGCAGGGCTGTGCCGCCGGCCACGGCAGACGGAGGACGCCAGCTCCGCTCAGTGACTCCGCTGGCTGATCCCGTCATCTCCATCTCGCGCCAAGTGCTGAAGTCGCCATGGAAACCGGAATGGCAGCAGCCTCGCCAGCAGCTCCGCGGCATCCTCGCTCCCAGCGCCGGCCGGTGCCGTGCTGGTGGCGGGTGACCAGTGGCTGGTGACCGGTGGGGGGTGACTGGTGTTGTGCTGGTGGCTGGTGACTGGTGGTGGGTGACCAGTGGCAGGCTTGGCCACCGCTGCAGGTCCCCGTTCCTCGAGGGTGTCAGTGCCTTTGCTGGGCTCAGGGATGCACACAGGGTCCCTCCCCGTGCTGTGGCAGGGCCCGATCCGTGAGCGCTCCTCCATCCCTCGCGGGAAGCACAAAGCGAAGGCCCGATAGTATTGCTATTAATAGAACCTGCTCACAAAGTTATCTTTAGCTGCACTGCTCCCACCTTCATTCATAACAGCCATGGCACGGGCCTGACTCCTCGCCCTGACGCTGGAGTGGCTTTGAGGCAACCCCGGCCTCCCCAGGTGCCCCACTCGCCCGGGCTTCCACCACTTGCCGGCCTTTCCTTTGCCTGTGGAAGGGGGTGGGCTGCAAACCTTTCCCTGTAGTGGGAAGTGGAGCTGGGTTTTTTTTTCCAGGGTTCATTTTTCTGTGGTGACCGTAACTGTGAACTCTGCTTGCCTTTGCCTCTCCTCCCACATTGCTCCTGTGCAGCAGGGCTGTGTCTTGCCAAAGGCTTTCTCCCTGGAGCATCCCTGCTGGAAGTCCACGCTGGTGCTGGGGTTTTGCTTGATCAGTGGAGGAGGCAGTGCCTGAACTTGACTATTGGGGATGGAGTATTCTCCGCTTGTATTTCAGTGGGTGTTTTCATGGGTTTCAAGCTGTGGTCCACCCTTCCCGGCATCTTTCATCTCCAGAGCTCACACAGCTCCTGGGAGGGTGCAGGGCTTTGAAAGGGCTTTGAGGATTCAAGGGCTCATCCCACTGCTTTGAGGCAGCGTCTCCCACCGTTGCCAGGGAAAGGCCTCTTTCTCCTATTCTTGAACTCCGCAGTCACTGAGTTCCTCAGGTTCCTGGGTTAATCTGTTCCTGCCTTTAATGAGCTGCCTCATTAAAGTGTTTTTCCCCTAATAACCAACCCTCCGGGCTGGGTGATGTTCAGCTGCAGACAACTGGAGACCTGCAGGCTGCAAAGGGCTGTTCAGGCTGCGTGTGGGGTGCAGGGTGAGCACCATCCCTCTTCTCCCACACGGTGCCAGCAAGGCTGTGAAGGGAGTGGCCCAAAGCACCCCAAATCTGCCCCCCCTGGGCTCCAGCACCTGATTTACTGCACCCACAAACTCCAGGGCAGGCCACACTGGGGATGGCATCTGCCCTTGGGGTACAGCAAACCTGGGATAGTGGGACTAAACCATCCTGCTGCAGAGTCTTCCTGCGAAACGTTCTTCCCCAGGGATGTGCAGCGCTGGGGCTGCTCGACGTCACCCTGGGAGCCAAACCTGTGGGTGCACGCCTGCACCCCTCAGGCTGGGAGGCATCTGCCCAGCCCTAATGAGGGGGTTTGAGCTGCTCGCCTTGGTGCCTGGCAGCTGATGGGGCCGGTTTGGATAAATGGGAGTGGAAATCTCCCTCCTGGGGGCCTGCTCTGTGTGGAGGAGTGCACACACAGCTTGGAGCCGTGGCCTCCCGGGAGCATCCATCCTGCAGGCATCTGTCCCACCTGGTCCCCTTGTCCTGCAGGCATCTGTCCCACCTGGTCCCCACCTCCGTGGTGGCCACCCTGGGCGGGCAGGGTGAAGGGTGGGAGCCCTTGGAGCGATGGCCACGCAGGAGCAGCTTCAGCAGAGGCTGTGGCGAGGCGGCAGCGCCTCACGGCTGCCACAGCTCCTGTCCCCAGGCCGTGGTTTTTAGGGTGGCAATGATGCAAGGCAGGAAGGTGCCTGGGACTGGGGCTGCTCCGTTTAAATTTAGCTGACCCAGTTGCTGAGCGGGGGCTGCCGGCCCCTCCTGGTGCTGCTGCACTTGGGCTGCTGCGAGGGGATGCAGCAGCAGCAGCAGCAGCAGCAGCATCCGGCTGGGAGCTCGTCCTGCAGCCCTGCATCCCTGCAACCCTGCATCCCTGCAGCCCTGCAGCCCTGCAGCCCTGCAGCCCTGCAGGCTGCTCTGGAAGGGCTGGGCTGTGCTGACACCCACTCTGCAGCCAGCCAGCCCCTCAGCACCCCTGCCAGCCCCTCAGCACCCCAGGTCCCCCAGGGAAGGAGGAGCTGCTGGTGCCCCAGCGGAGATGGAGAGGCAGCAATTGCTGCTGGAGGGAGCAGCCTGAGGTTGTGCACAGGCTGAGGCAGGATCAGGCAGTGCTCCAGCCCCGCTCCTAGAGGCATCCCATGGGGTTATCCTGCCTCTCCAGCCTCAGCTCACCCCGCCAGCATCCTGCTGCTGTCTGCGGTGGGTGCTGCCGGCGTGTGAGGGGCTTGAGGGAACTCCTGGAAAGCGTTGGGCTGCCAAAACACATCCTCTCAGTGCCAAGCACCTGCGAGGCAGCTGCTTCCCCAGGGCAGGAAGGAGATAAAAAGAAAATCTCTTTCAAAGGCAGGGTGGCCTCCTCCCCAGGATCAGGGCGTGTGGCCAGGATGCTTTCCCGAAAAGAGCCGCTATCCCTGCGTGGTTGAGGGGCTAGAGGGGACACGGTGTTCCCATCCCCATGTCCCTGTCGGCTGGGTGTTTCCAGGGCTGTTGGCACACCTGGAGAAAGGCGAGTCCCCGAGGCAGGTCAGAGCAAAGCACTTGTGCGGAAAGGGAAATTAATTATGGGCGCTTTGCTGCACTCCAAGTGACTGCAAAGGCTGATGTTTCTCCTGTTGGCCGATAAACTAATTGTAATGGCAAAACCTCAACAAAAGCCAGGCTCTTAAATGCTTTCTTAATTAATAATTCTCAATAATCACTTGACGTCAATGACCAATTAAAACTTTGGAGAAGGGAAGTTGTTGTTAAGTGCCTGATACCTTTGCTCCTCCAGTCGCTGCAGCTCTGATGAATCCTGCAGAAAAGCACCGGGAAGGCCAAGCCCGATGTTGTTAAAGGAAAACATTTAGCAGGAAAAACGTGAATATTCACGTGAGTGTCCTCAGGGACAAGAGGAGGGAGGCTGAGCAGTCACTTGGCTCTGCTGCTCCCTGCTGAGCAGCCAGCAAGGGATGGCAATGCAGGCACCCAGAGGGGTGGCACCCAGGGGTGCCCCTTTCCTGCCCCTCCAGTGTGCTGAGCCCCCAGGGGCAGCACGAGTGGAAGGGCACCTTCTCAGGGAGCCCACGTTCAGGGGGTCTTTAAGGTCCTGCTGAGTGTCCTGTCCCATGGTGGGTCACCTCCTTTATTTGTCATGTGCCTCCTCCTTCTCCTCCTTCTCCTCCTTCTCCTTCCCCTCCTTCCCACAGCCTGTCTGAGGTCAGCATCTCCCAGCTCGGCCCAGCCAGGCCTGAGAGCATCACCAGCTGGATTTTATTGGGTGGGAGTTGAGTGGTCCCCGATCCATCTCCTGTGAAGTGGAGCCTCTGGAAAGCTGCCCTTCATCTCCCCGCAGTGCTCCTGGCTGCAGCGCAGTGCTGGGAGGGTTAATGTCCTCCTCCTCCTCCTCCTTCTCCTTCTCCTCCTTCTCCTCTCAGCTTCACAGCCATCTTAAAACCGCTGGAGCCAGAGCTGTGCACTCCCTGCTCCCACTCCTTTTACAGTCTGGGCTGGCTGGCCAGGGAGCCCGGCTGGATCCTCGTCCGTCCAACTCTTTTCCTTCTTTGGATGTCCCCTGCTCTGCTGCCTGGGCACTGCCTCCCTCCCTCGGGACCCGTGCCCCTGGCGAGGGGCGATGGCCGGGGCTGGGGGCTGCCTGGAGCTGGGCTCAGCAGTCCCAGGGTGAGATTTTTGCCCAGGTTTCTCCAGGACAGCGCTGGGTGTCCGCCAAGGTGGATGCCAGCGGCTCCCGGGCACCGATGGCACTGAGTGAGCACTTTATGCCTGCAAATCCCCTGGCGGGCATCAGGAAAATCCTCCCGCGGGAAAGGTGGGAGAGGGTCATAGCTGGGAGCCAGAGGAGGGTGAGGAGGGTGGCAGAGGGGGAAGGAGCCTTGTGGCAGAGTACCCCATCAAGGGTGGGCACAGGGCTCTTCCCAGCAGGACAGCAGCAGTCCTGGAGTGGGGAAGAAGCAGTGGGAAGCCCTCCAGGCCAGGGAGCTGCAGGCAGGGAGGGCTCAGGCAGGCTCTGCTCCCCACCGAGCTCTTCCCCGCGGGTCACCCCTCACAGCTGGGCTCGGGGGTCCCGGGGGTGTTGCTGGCGGCCGTGGGAGAGTTGCTGGAGCCTGTGCTGGTGGCCAGGCACAGCCCTGGAGCTCTGTGTGTCAGGACAGCAGCAGCACGTGCTCCCGGCTCTGTACCCCGCTGTGGCCTCTTACCCAAATACCAGCCACTGCCCAAGGGTTTATGCCCCTCCTGAACCCGGGCAAAGCAGGGGAAAGGCCTCTGGGGCCAAGGGGGGGCAGAAACAGGGCGTCCCCGTGTCCCCTCTGTGCTGCTTCAGCAGATGTCAGCACAGGGAGGAGGAGGAGGAGGTCACCCAGGGATCACATCTGGGGATTTTTTGGGTTGCTGAAAGTCCGTGCATAGGGTGGTGCCTGGAAAGGGAATGAGGGGAGAAGGGGGAGCAGCCCCAAAAGGCACAGGGAGATCTTTGGTGCCGCGGGTCCCCGTGGGTGATGGGCAGAAGCAGTCTCTCAGCAGCCCCCATGGCAGTGGGGACACTCTGGGGGGGACAGGGACCTGGCATTCCATGGGAGTGGCTTTTCCCTGAGCCCTGTGCCTCATCCTGCTTGTGTCTGTATGGGGACAGCAGCCTGGGGTGCAGGATCCTTCGTGTCCCTGGGCACTGGCTGCTTCTGCAGCCACCAGGCTCAGCGTCCAGCCGGGGCTGGGGTGCTCAGGGCAGGGACTGGCACCTCTGTCCCTGCCAGGGGGTGCTCAGGGGGGCTGTGTCCCACCCTCCCAGCGCCCAGGTGTGTGAGGGTGGGTGTGAGAGGGTGGGTGTGCAGGGGTGGGTGTGAGCAGGAGTGCCAGGCAGGGTCCCTGTCCCCTCCTGGGTAGTTGGCACAGGCACAGCGTGCACCAGGCAGGGTCCCCGTCCCCTCCTGGGCAGGTGGCACAGGCACAGCAGGCACCAGGCAGGTTCCCTGTCCCCTCCTGGGCAGGTGGCACAGGCACAGCGGGCACCAGGCAGGGTCCCCGTCCCCTCCTGGGCAGGTGGCACAGGCACAGCAGGCACCAGGCAGGTTCCCTGTCCCCTCCTGGGCAGGTGGCACAGGCACAGCAGGCACCAGGCTGCCTCTGCTGCTGCCACTCTGCCTCCCATTGTCCCCAAGGAGCGTTTGGTGCCGGTGGGACGAGGCAGCCCCAACAGACCCCACAGCTTGTGAGACCCCTGAGTGGTGCCAGTGCCAGCGTGTGGGTGCAGGATGGGTGCTGCTGTGGGTCCAGGGACGATGAATGGCTTAACCCTCTCCTGGCGCTCCCAGCCTCCTGCTTGGGGTGGCCGTGGGGGGAAGGCTGGGGAGCTGGGGGCTGTTTGCTTTGGCCAGGGCTGTGCTGTGGGGCAGGTGGCTGGCAGAGCTGGCAGCAGGGCCCCGGCCACCCAGGGAGCCGGGTGTCCCAGCGTGACCCGGCCGGGAGCCCCGGCAGCGGCGGGAGGCAGGAGGGATGCCTGGAGTTCCGTCCCGCTTGGCCCCGTCCCAATGGGACTCGGTGCCAGCCCTGGGGGGATGGCTGCTGCGAGTCCCAGCAGTGCCACAGCCCAGCCTGGCCGTGCAGGGCACCCCTCCTTCCCGCCCCTTTCTCCCAGATGTGCTGATGGAGGCACCCAGGCCTCCTGCCAAAGGATGGGTGGCTTTGCTGGGGCTTCCCTGCCGCCAAAACCCCGGGATGCTCCCTCACCCGGGCCAGCCACGGGTGCCAGGGCTCAGCCTGGCTGCACTTGCTGTCTCCCTGGCACTGCAGGCAGGGGATGCTTTGCCAAGCACTGGGGTCACACCAGGATTTATCTCTCTGTCGCACATCCCAGAGGGAAGGAGATGGAGGCCCCGAGCTCGATGGCACCCATGACTCCCTGCCCCTCCTGCCTCTCTGCTCCACCTGTGGCTGGTTTGGGTGAGGAAGAACCCTGGATTTTGGCAACGGGGAAGCCACAGGAAAGCCACCCATCCTTTGCCAGAGGCCTGGCTTCCACCTCTGCTCTCACCAGGAGCAGGGAACCCCTTCCCACCCAGGCTGGACCCGCTCGTGCCAGCACATCTAAACCCTTATGGGATGCAGACTGGGGGATTTAGAGGGATTTAGACTCAGTCTCATCTCTCAGGAGACACCCAGGGAACAGGTTTATGGATTATTTTATGCTGTGCACCCTGTTTGGGCCTGGGGATGTGTCCAGGCAGTCCCAGCCGTGGTGAGGGGAGCATCAGTGCAGCCCCTGGCTCCTCTCACACCAAAGCCAGCAGCTGCAGGGTAATAAATGAGGAGTCTATATTTAGCCACCGTGTCTGGAGCAGCGTCACGGCGTTGCCAGAGGGTTTTACCATTCACCACAGGCAGGTTTCCCTGCTCCTCCAGCTCCGTGCCACCTCTGCAGAAAAGCTCATCAAAGGCATCCAGCTGGAAGAGCATCCCGAACAGAAAAACTGATACCTGCACAAAATCTCAGCGCCCGCCCAGGGCTGACAGAGCAGAGCATTCCAGGGAGCCTCGGAAGGAGCTGGCTTGGGGCCCGTTTCGTTTGGCAAAGGCTTTATTTTGTTGCACTGAAGTTTGTAGTAAAGAAAACAGGGATGGAGCCATCCCTTGTGCCGCCCCAGCCCCGTGTCAGCTCCTGCTGCTGCTGCAGCTCTGCCCCACGGAGCTGCTGATCCCTGGGGTGCCCGAGCCCCCAGAGCAGCCTGGCTGTGCCACCGCAGCTGCCAGGAGCAGCTGGTGCTGGGGAGGGGACAGTTCCTGATGGGGCTGGGGCTGCTGGGGCTCCTCGGGCTGGGCTGGTGCCAGTTCCTGGTAATCCGTGATGAAATTCAAGGGGAGGCCGGAGGGTTGTGCAAGGGCTGCAGAGCCCTGTGCAGTGCCAGGGTGGCTCTCCTGGCATCCCAGAGTGAGAGGCTGGTACTGGCTCGGGAACGAGGAGATTTGCATGAAGATTCCTGGTGCTCTGATCTGGGTTTTTCTGAGTTTTTTCCCGGATTTTGCAATGTCAGAGGATGTTGGGAACAGATGCTGTCTGCTGCTGGCTCCTCCTGGCCTGGGGAGAGTTTCTCCAGGCAAATCCAAACGCTGAGGCATTGCCATGAGGTGTGAGTGTGGCACAGGAGCAGTGACCAGCTCTGCCCGAGCCCTCCTTTGTGGCTCACAGCACCAGCACTTTCTTCCTGCATCCTTCCCTCCACAGGAAGCCTCTTGCTTGGGTTCCTGCTCCTCCCGGGGATGGGAAATGCCAGCGTGGGCACAGTGCTGGGTAAAACTCACCAGCAATGGGGCAAACAGCCCCTCCTCATTGCTGCACAGCCCCAGCTCTGCTCCCAGCTGGGCACGATGGAAGCTGTGGCTGCCCCTGGATCCCTGGCAGTGCCCAAGACCAGGTTGGATGGGCTTGGAGCAGCGTGGGACAGTGGAAGGTGTCCCTGCCCATGGCAGGGGGTGGCACTGGATTTTCTTTAAGGTTCCCTCCCAGCCCAGCCCATTCCATGATTCTGTGAAGGGTGCAGTGCCTGGACAACGTTCCCTGTGCCCGCCCGTGGTGCCAGGTGTGCCTTGGCAGCACAGGGACACTTGGGGACACCCCAAGGACACCCCACTGGCAGAGCTGAGCTGGGGGAGAGCAGCACGTGGTGCTGGGGGTCAGCGAGCCCCCTGCCTGCCCCCCACATCCCGGGGCACCCCAGGGAGGGACAGCCCCTCGCCCGCAGCAGGCGTGGCGTGTTCAGCGTGGGGACAGAGGCACCCGCAGAGCCTGGGCAGCTGCCCAGGGCCCTGGCAGCCGTTTGGGAGGAGGAGGAGGAGGAGGAAGGCACCTGACTGCCAGGCAGGAGTCCAGCTGGTTGAAGCAGCTCCCGTTGTGGTTTGCATAACCCAGCCCGGCTCGCACGGTGTCACCTGGTCACCGGGGCTGGCAGTGGTGCTGGTGGGCATGCCGAGGGGCCACCTGCTCTGGTGCCATGCCCGCCGTGCCCTCCGTGTCCCGCTGCCAGGCCGGGAGCTGCAGGGCTGGCAGTTCTCAGCCAGCTCCGGCCCCAGCTGCTCAGCCTGCGTGGCACAGCCCTGTCCCTGCGGGTCCCCCCTGGTGCCACACCGGGCACAGCCCTGTCCCTGCGGGTCCCCCCCGGTGCCACATCGGGCACAGCCCTGTCCCTGCGGGTGCCCCTGAGGTGCCACATCGGGCACAGCCCTGTCCCTGCAGGACACCCTCCGAGGTGCCACACCGAGCACAGCCCTGTCCCTGCGGGTGCCGTGAGGTGCCACACCGGGCACAGTCCTGTCCCTGCAGGACACCCTCCGAGGTGCCACACCGAGCACAGCCCTGTCCCTGCGGCCGCCGTGAGGTGCCACACCGGGCACAGTCCTGTCCCTGCAGGACCCCCTCCGAGGTGCCACACCGAGCACAGCCCTGTCCCGCTGCCCTGGCACCCTGCAGGACACCCTCCAAGGTGACACTGGAGGTTCTGCCAAGGACACCCGGCCACGCTGCCACCCGGCAGCCCCTGGCACGGAGCAGCGGAGGGACGGGGATGGATGAGAGCGGTGGGTAGAGCGAGGCGCAGGGCTGGAAACTGGAGCTGCTCACATGACTGGGGAGCTGCTGCCAGGCTCCGGGGCCATGCAAAGTGCATGAAGGTGGCACAGCGAGCCCGGCATGAGGAGCCTTAACCCCCGCCAGCCCTGCGTTGGGGTTTCAGAGCACCTGGGACGTGGCACTGCCAGCGTGGAGGTGGCATTCCCTGCACCAGACGGGACCCCTGGCTCTGATGCTGGGTCAGGGCAGCTCCTGTCAGATGCAGAGCTCAGGTCTGGATTTCAGGCCAGCCTGCCCTGGGGTCTCTGGCTTTCTGTTGATCCCTGGATTAGCTGGGGTCAAAAATAGGGGAGACAAGGCTTGGGGGGGCAGGCAGGCTCAGGGCAGGGTGGCGAGGGAGCTGGCACAGCACGTGGAGCAGTTAAAGGAGCTGACTGAGTGTAAGAACTCGTGCTTGTGGGCTTCACCCCGACTGGTTTGGGAGGAGCAGAAGGGCCCCCAACTGGTTTGGGAGGAGGAGAGGGGCCCCCAACTGGTTTGGGAAGAGGAGAGGGGCCCCAGCCCTCAGCTGCTGCCGCAGGGAGCGGCCAGACCCCTCCTCTCATGCCCTGTTGGAGCCTGCCTGGGGTTTTGGGGAGGGGAAAGGTGTGGTCCCTCACGGGAGAGAATTTGAAACAGCACACAGCTTTGTGTTTGTGGGTTTGCATGTGCTCCTGAAGGAGCTTCTTGCCCTCAGAGGGATTTTTCTATCTGGAGATCTTGGAGCGGTTTCTTTCCAGGGTGAGTCAGTTGTTTGCAGAGTAGGAAGCCCGAGGAAAGCAGGTTGGCAGCAGCAGCTCCAGGCTGTGGCTCCCAGAAGTGTTTCCTGCAGAGCCAAAAAGCCGGGACAGAGCCCAGCCCCGGGGGCAGTGGCCTGGCCAGGACACCCGACAGTGCCCGGGTTCGGACCCGGACACAGCAAAGCCTCGTGCAGCCCCAGGAAATCCCCAGAGCAAACAGGTTGAGCTGCTGGAAGCGCCTGCTCGGCCTCCCCAGAGGGTTCTCACCTCCACCATCCACCTGTGAGCGTGTCCACGCACCCAGAGAGCTGCCGGGACCTGCCCTCCTCTCACCTTCCCTGCCCTCGCTTTTCCCACAGAACTGGAGTGGTATCGATACTGAGAATCCTTTACTGATAATCGCTTTATCCTAGTGACTGTCTGATGCCCACCTGGAACATACCCAGCTGCCAGCATTCCCCTTCCCCAGCAGCTTTCTGGGCACAGGCACGGGGTGACCACGCTGGGTGGGGACAGTCCCCTCGGGCCAGGACACCTCCTGCGCTGTGCAGGAAATGGGCAATGATTTATTTGGGATGGAGAAGGAGAGGAGCCCCTGATTCAGGAGGAGAAGTGGGGGAGCCACCTCTTGCTGTGCCCAGGGGATGGGACAGGGAGGAGCAGGGTGCCAGTGCCGTGCAGGGCAGAAGCAGGAGCTGGCACAGGCAGTGCTGCCCGTGCCTTGCGGCAGTGAGGGGTGCCCGGCAGTGCCCACCCACCTGGCAGGGCTGGGGCTTCCCCTGAGCATGGACAGGCTGGGCAGGAGGGTGAGGGCAGATCTGAGTGGCTTTGCCCTTTGCACCGTGCTTTGCATCCTCTGAGACCTCGTGCCTCCAGCTGGAAACTTCATTTTCACGAGGGAGCCGGGCACGGTGAGGACTGGCACAGTCCCCCTGGCAGGAGGGCAGCACAGCCCGTGCCCAGCAGCAGAAGGGCTCCTGCAGGATCACGGGGAGGGTTTGGTGGCAGTGCCCTGACCCCCAGCAGGGCAGTGCCATCCCCGGGGCGTGCTGGGGCTGGACGGGCCGGGAGGTCAGGCTAATGCGGGAAGATCCTCCTTGTGCCTTCTTAACCCCGGCTTGAACCTTCCCCGTCTCCTGCCTCGGCCCGATTAGCGCTAAGAGGCTGCTGGTGGCACGAGCAGCTGTGGGCAGTGCCAGCCCTGTGGTGTCCTGCTCGGTGTCTTCATGCAGCCCTCCGTGAGCCCCAGAGCCAGAGCTGCTCCTGCGGGCACGAGTTGTGTTTCCTCCGTGCCCTGCTGCCACCCCACAGCAGGGCACACGCTGCCCAGGCAGTCCCTGCTCCTCAGCAGAGCATCAGCGAGGTGTGAAAAGCAGCTTGGGGAGGTGAAGGGCATGCTGCAGGTGATGGTGACAGGCCTGGCAGGGGGGGTGGCACCGGGCTGGCGTGGCTGGCAGGCAGCAGGTTCTCTCTGCCTGCTTGGCAGGTGTAAAGGGGCAGGATTCGGGCAGGGCTTGGGCCGGGCGTGACCTCAGCTCCGTTTCACAGCCGTGGGTGACACCGAGTGGCAGAGTGTGCCAGGAATTCCAGCCCTGGCCGAGGTGGGCAGAGCCAGGCTGGAGGAGTTCAGGGATTCCCAGGGCTGCAGGCTGGGGCTCCTGGAAAGCCAAGGGGAGCTTTGGGGAGCTTGGGAGATGCCAAGGCTGTGGCTGTGGGTAGGGAGCACGGCTGGGGCTGGGCTTGGTGGCACAGCCACCACCCAACGTGGCACGAGGTGATGTCCCCATGGGCAGGGGCTCTGAGTGCCACCACAGGTCTGACTCGAGGTCTAACTGGAGGGAATCCCTGCTTCCAGGCAGGGATTTGCTGTTGGAGCTGGCTGAGAAGGATGAAGGGCTGCCAGTGGCAGGGTGAGCAGTGCCCACGGAGCTGAGCTGGTGCTGGGTGTGACAGGCTGTGCCCTGGGAGGAGGTTTGCAATGTCCTCTAGCCAGAAAGGGTCTCGTGGAGCCCTGTCAGCCTCTGAGCTGGGCACCAAACCTCCAGAGGGGCTGGTGGGCGGAGCAGGGCAGGGACAGGGCTGCCACCCTCGCTGGTGTCCCTGTGCCCACAGCAGTCATGTGCCTGCTGGCTGCAGGGATGTCGGAAGAGGAAGGTCTGAAAATAATCACCCCCTCATGTTTTCCTCACAGAAGGAGGGAGTTGCCACCGTGGGGAATTCTTGTGACCAGCAGTGCTGGCTAACAGTCAGCTCCTCAGTGAGTCAGGAGCTGTCCCCTGCCAGGGCACAGCCTGGTCCCTGTGCTGCCAGCCTGGCTCCCGGGGCTTGTGTGGAGCCACAGCCTTCCCTGCCACCTCGGTGCTGTGTGTGAGTGCAAGCAACCCCAGGAATTCCACTGTCTCAGTGCCCTGCTGGCCTCGAGCACGGTCCCCACTGCTCCCAGTCCCACGGGGCACCCTCTGGGGGTGGCAGGGCTTGTGCCAGCTCTTGCTCTGCCCTTGTCCCACACAGGCTGTGCTGCTCGGAGGGGCAGCGGGACGGAGGTGAGGTGCTGCTGGGGGAACCCTGCCTGCTCCTGCTCCTGCTCCTCTCCTGCTCCTGCTCCTGCTCCTGCTGCTCTCCTGCTCCTGCTCCTGCTCCTGCTCCTGCTCCTGCTCCTGCTCC
>VWZT01002848.1:125799-137000 GCA_013397055.1 Pachycephala philippinensis
GGGCGGGTGGCACAGGGCTGGGGGCTGCTTTGGCAGCACCCACACCTGCTTTTAACCCCACGTGCAGGTGTGGGGCTGCCCGGGGCTCTCCCTGGCTCATCCCAGCCCCGTGCCCATGGGCATTTGGTGGCCGTTCCCCCCGGCTCTGCCCCGGGCTGAGCTCCCTGCTGTCACAAGAGGGGCTCGCCCAAATGTCAGCCCCTGCCCTCGGCTTTCAGTGGGAGGGTTTGACCCTCCCTGGGCCTTCCACCGAAGCCCCTCAGGGGCTGTGTGGCCTCCAGTCCCTCCAGATTTGCTGGCTGGAGCATCCCCTGCAATACTGGGGCTCCAGCCCCGCTCCCCTTCCTGGCCAGGATCAGCTGGCAGCGTTTCCTGCCATCCCTGGGAGATGCCCTGGGACAGGACACCCAGCCCGCTCCCTCCTGCGGCTCACAGCCCCCCCCAGAGCCCCCCAGCCCGGTCCCGGGGGTGTCCCCAAAAGCCCAGCGAAGGGGAGGAGTGACATCCAGTGGTGACAGCGTGCATCTCCACCGCCCGCGCCCCGCAGGGGTATATATCACACATGACCTGTATGTGTATATATAGGATGTATACGTTGCAGGGGCGGGGGGGAGAGGGTGCTGGGCGCTTCTCCCGACAGGAGCCTCCCTCCTAAAGCTGCGGGTGCCCCGGCTGGCATTTCCTGGCGGACCCTGACCCCTTTTCTGTCACTCCCTAACCCCCCAGGGCTCCGTGCCCCCCGGGCAGCACGGGAGCCCCAGATCTGTCTCTCCTGCAGTCCCCGGTGCCTACGCAGTCGTCTTGCTGTTGAGCTGTTGTCGCCTCCGGTTGTTAGTGCCACATGGGAATCTCAAATGTTGTTGCTGGGTGTGGGGCTTGGGGTTTTTTTTTCTCCTCCCCCCGACCAAAGTTATGGTTGAGCAGAAGGAAAATGTTAATGCTGACCCTGCTGTCAGAAGTGGTGGCACTGCGGGTGACCCGGGGAAAACCCCGCTCCCAGCGCCCCGGGGCTTGAGACAGAGCGTTGGGGGAGATCCTCGACAGATCCCACAGGGATTTGCATCAGCAAAACGCCTTGAAAGCTCGCTAATGAGTGCAGGCCCTCTCTGGATGTTTTGGCTAAATGAGCCTTGCACGGGGACCAGCGAGGTGTCCAAACCCATCACTCACACCAGTGTAAAGCCTCTGTCACCTCAGGGCATCACTGATGGAGTGAGAAGCGGGGATGCCACGGCAGCTCCTGTGTGTCTGACGCGAGTGGGGTTGCCCCTGGGAAGTAAATTCCCTCCTGTCCTCACCGCCCTGACCTTCCTGGGGGTCCCTGGGCTGAACGCTGTGGGGACAGGGCTGCACACAGCCACGAGGAGGTGGGAAATACCAACCCTAACCCTCCCTGCCTGGTATTTTTTGTGCCCCATTTTTGGGTGGGATGCTGGGTGATGGATGTGCTCACACGAGAGCCAAGGGGCTGTGGCCCCCCGGGTGTTTTCTGCTGCCCTCGCCACGATGCCGACTCTTTTTCTCGCCCCTTCTCTTTGCAGCTGAAGAAGCTGCTCCTGTCTCCGTCGCCTCCGAGCTGCGAGGCCCAGCGGGACGGGAGCGCCCGGCGCCCAGGGACCCCAAAATCCCGGCCCGCACGGCCCTGTACAAAGGTATTTCCTCGAGCCCGTGCAGCACCCACCTCCTGGGGGCTGTCCCAAAGGATGGTCTTGGGGAGTGTGGGCAGCCCCTGGGCTGGGCAGGGGGTCGGGAACAGGCAGGGAATGTCACCCTCGGTGCTCCCATCCCTCTCTGCTGCAGTCTGGGCTCTGCAAAACCTCAGATTTTGTGCTGGGCTAAGAAACACCTTGATCTCACTTGAACCCAGGGGGGTTTGGCCTCTCCCAACTTCCCGGAGCACCCATTTGGGAAGGCCCCGTGTGCTCCTTGGTCACCCCCTCGCCCCCCTCCCTGGTGACTCTGAGCCCAAGCCAAGGCCTTTGGCCAGGAGTCGCTGCCTGTCACGCTGCAGAGCCCACCCCAGCACTTCAGCTGATCTGAAACGCAGCAGAAGGTGCCATCAAAGATTTTCCTGCTTTGCTAATGGTAATTGTGCGGTGCATTAGGCCCGGCAAATTAGATTGGCTGGGAAGAGCAGCAGATCCCTCGTGGGGAGAAGGAGCATCCCTGCGTGCAGAGGGGCAGCACCGGGGCCGTGGGGCTGACCCCAGGGAGGTCGGGGTGCCAGGACAGGGGGGTTTGAGGGTGTGGGGTGGCTCTATCAGGGCTCAGGGCTGACTTTCTCCTGTCTCCTCTCGGAAGGTGGAGGGTCCCCGGGACAGGAGGGCGAGCGTCCCGCAGGCACAGAGCCGCAGCTGCACCGAGCTGCACCGGCACCTCACCTCCAGCACCTCCTGCTCCCAGACCAAAGCCTCCCAGGCACCCGAGGAGTGCCCCGGCAGCGGCCACCACCCGTCCCCGGGCGACTGCGCCCATCACGAGGACGACAGTGACTCCAGCGAGGACTCGCTGAGCTCCGGCGACTCGGTGGCCGCGCTGTCCCCGGCCGAGGACGGCACGGGCGGCCGCTTCTCCTGCGAGGGCGAGCTGCACTCGGTGGTGGAGCTGATCCGCTACATGCACACCTACTGCCTGCCCCCTCGCAAGCTGCCCGCCCGCGACCCCGCCGACGCCAAGCCCCAGCCCTGCAGCAGCCCCTTCAAGAGAGCCAAAGCGGACTGTGCCCCCGCCGCGCCGGGCAGCGCCCAGAGCCGGCCGGGCTGCGCCTGGCAGGCGGCCGGCGGCTGCAAGAAACCCGGGGCATCCTTCTCCATCCTGAAGGAGCTGCTGGCGCGGGACCTGCTGTGCGATGTGAGCAAGCCGTACCGCCTGGGCAAGCCCGTGTACGCGGCCCTGGCGCGGCCGCCCGGCTGCTGCTCGCCCGTGCCGCCCGACGGGGACGGGGCCGGTGCCGCCGGGAGCTGCGCATCCCGAGCGAGAGCGGCCGCGGAGAAGGGCGAGCCCCGGCAGAGCCCCGGGGCCGAGGCGGAGGCGCCGCGGGAGCTGGGTGCCCTTGAGGACGATGCCGGGAAGCAGGAGGGCGGCCCGGGCGCGGGGAAGGCGGCCCGCAAGCAGGACAGCGCCGTTTATGCCGTGCGCCGCTCCAAGAGACTCAACCCCGAGCTCGGGCACTGGCTCTCGTTCCTCGACGAGCCGCCGCCCGGGTCCTCCGTGCCCCTGGGCTGCGGGGAGCCCGCACCCTGCGCGGTGCTGGAGGGCTTCTCTGCCCAGGAGCCGGCGGCCGAAGTGGAGGTGGGGGGCACGGCCCCGTCGGCGGAGCCGCAGCCCCTGTGCCTGGGCTCGCTGGGGGATGGCGAGGTGGGCACTGAGAGCCGGCGCTGTGCCCTCCTGGAGCAAACAGGTGAGGGGGGCTAGGGGCTCACCCTCCCCAGCGTGCTGCCCGTGCCATCCCTGCCGTGGGCGAGCGATGCTGGCCGGGTGCTGGGCACTCGGCTGGTGGGAGAGCTGTGAGCAGCCGCTGTGCTGCCTGGCTGTGGGGTCCCATGCATGAGGAGCTGGGGGTCTGTTCTGTTTTGGGGTGCTTTATCAATCCATGGGCATCTTCTGCCTCAGTTTCCCCGTCCTTATAATGAGGTGAAGGAGTTGGTGTGGCTATAACCCAGCAGGGACCAGGTTGCCCCATCCCTCCAGGTCCTTACCTGTGGGTTCACCCTGAGCATGAGCTCTGGGGTTCAGCTGCAGTGGTGCCCCAAAACCACAGCGAGGTGCAGGTGCAGGAATGGCTCAGCCCTGGCAGCATGAGCCGTCCCTCTCAGGTGGGCAAAGCCCCGAGTGGGCGCTGCAGGGATACAGCTGCACTGGTAACCTGCTTCTCTCCTGCCTTTCAGAACCCCCCAGGTGTCTCACGCTGTCCTTGGCACAAACGTAAGTGCAGATGGGGCTGAACGAACCAGTCTGGGGCTGGGAAGTGCCTGGGGTTGTGTGGCTGGGCAGAGCCTCTGCAGGCAGCACAGGGAGCTGTGTTTGCAGGGCAGAGTGACCTGGCACGGGGCTGTGGGGAGCCACAGGGTGCAAGAAGGAGCTGGGAGAGTCCCATGCCCAGGGCAGGGCATTTTGTGTGTGCCCTGGAGCTGCTCAGCCCACTGCCCTTGTGGGGTTACTCTGTCAGGCACCAGCCAAAGTGGGAGGGTTCACTTGTGGGCAGTGTTTTCTCAGCTTTCTTTTGGGTTTTGGGGCTGTGGTTCACCTGAACACTTCTTCTCTCCTGATCTTCTGCTCCTCTCCAGTGACCCAACCTTTGGGAAGAGAAATTTTGAGCCCATGCTGACTGTGGAGCTGTGTGGGACAGCAGGTAGGACGGGCTTTGGATTTTTTTAGTTTTGCAAAAACCTCCTCTAGGCAGGGGCTCATTTACCCTAAATTCAACCTGGAGCCATCAGTTCCAGCCACCTTCATCCCCTTCACGCTGCAAATACAGGAGACTCCCGTGTGCTGCCACATCCGAGCACCAGGAGCAGCTCAGGGGAATGCTTTTGGGGTGGGAGGAGCTGTTCAGGGGAGCCCTGCATGAGCCAGGAGGGAAGGGAGAGTCCTCTGGTCCCTGCTGGGATCAAGGCATCCTTCTTTTCCCCTGAGTGCCACTGGATGAGGCTGAGGGGGCCGAGGGTGCAGCCCAGGACTGGGGTGGGACGGGACAGGGCAGGATGGAGGGGGCAGAGCTGACTCCTGCCCTTTCTTTGGGGTGGTTCAGGTCTCACACCGCCCACCACTCCGCCGTATAAACCCGCCGAGGAGGACCTGTACAAGCCAGACATCCCCCAGGAGCCAGGCAAGGAGGACGGGATGGCCCCGAGCCCCGGGGGTGTCGGGGACGCGGCAGCCTCGCGGAAAGCCCCCAGGAAGCACCCGGAGAGGACGGAGCTGTTCGCCCACCTGAGCCGGGCGGGCGGGCGCCCGCTCCCCGAGCAGCAGGGCTTGCTCAAGCGGCCCTTCTCCCGCTCCTTCGGGGACCACGACTACTGCCAGGTGCTGAAACCCGAGGCTGCCCTGCAGAGGAAGGTGCTCAAGTCGTGGGAGCCCCCGAGCCAGGTGGAGACGGAGCACAAGAGGAGGGTCCCGGCCGCCCACTACCAGGGACTAGAGCTCGGCAAGGACGCGGGCACTGAGATGCTGTGGAAGGACGGCGTCAAGCAGCTGAGAGACCAGGAGATCAGAGCCAGCTTAACGAAGCACTTTGGCTTTCTGGACAGTGCCCTCGACGACGAGGACATGGTCTTCTGCAAGACCCCCGAGTACGACACCGTCTTTGAGGACAGCTGCAGTGAGAGCGGCTCCCCCGTGGAGGAGGAGGAGGAGGAAGAGGAGGAGGAAGAGGAGGAGCATGGCAGCACCAAGCTGTGCCTGCGGAGAAACCCCCTTTCCAGGAGCAGTTTGCATTACTGCTCCCGGAGCAGGTCCAGCTCGGGCTCCTCGTGCTGCCGGTCGCGGTCACCCGCCAGCAGACGCACCTTCAGGTACGGGGGGCACGGGGACATCGCGGCTGCTTTTGCCCCCTGAATTTTTGCCACGGTGCAGGGCAGCCCCAGTGCTCTCTGCTCTGCTGGCCCAAGTAGTAAAGATGCTAATTAATGAAATGAAAAACTATGAGAATAACTGGTGCTGCATCAGTCACTGCTGCAGACATCAGCCATGGGCTGAGGGAGCAGCAGCAGAGCAAAGCAGCTGGAGGGTTCCATGGGTGACAGGGCATGTGCAGGAGCCTGAGCTGGGCATGGGAAGGGGCGAGTGCTGGCTGGGAACACCCTGGCATCTGAGAGAAAACTTCCCAGCGTCCTTCCCAGTGTTTCCAGACCCCAGTCTCTCCTTGGCTGCCAGTGCCCCCAAGTGCCCACCCGCTGCCGTGTGGGTGTCTCGGCTTCTCCCTGGTGTTTGAAGCTTTCCCCAGCAGCTCCCCCAGCCCCGGGCTGACCTCCTGTCCCTCCATTGCAGGTGTGAGAACGGCGAGCAGTGTCAGGGCGGGAGCGGGCACCGGGGCCAGCTGGAGAAGAGACGGGAAAAGGCCATCGTAAGTGAGCGGGGACCCCGCGGGGACAAAGCAACCCCAGCCCCAGCTCATCTCCTGCTCCAAAAAGCAGCAGTGGAGCCCATTAGCCCTGGCTTCAGCATCCCTTGGTGCGAGGCCAGTGTTAAACAAGGACATGGGGGTGGAGGGGAGAGGAAAACCCAACGAGCAGCGGAAGCCGCCAGCGACTGGCAACACACGGAGTCCTTGGCACGCGGATGCCCGGAGCATCCTACGCTGGTGCCTCAGTGCACTTGGCACTGGCAGTTTGTGGGGTGAACTGGGGAATCCCTGAAGCTGCTCAGCTGTCACAGATGTGGCCCCGCTGCATCCTCGTGCAGCAGGAACTCATGGGCACACACTGGAAGCTGGGAGAGGAGTGGGCACGTGTGCACACACGCTCTCACACACTCTCACACATGCTGCTTTGGCACTTTTTCCTGCAATGCGATTGGATTTTGCCCCTAGCAGTTCTTGGGAATATATCCCACGTTTTCCAGGGGAAGCTGAAAGAGCTGCAAGAATGCAGGAGAATTTTAAAAGAGAAGAAGGGGGCGGTGGCTGGCTGTGGCTGTCCTGGGGGGGACACTGTGCCCTGGCTGGAGCGGAGACAGCCAGATCCTGGAGATGTCAGGCTGTGTCCATGGCAGTGTTTCCCAGTGCTGGCTTGCAGGGGCTCCTCCACAGCCCAGCAGCAGCACGGAGATGCAGGGTCCAAGCCTGAAAGCTTTTGGTTGCTTTGGCAGGGGGAAGGCCGGGTGGTGTACATCAGAAACCTCTCCAGCAGCATGAGCTCCAGCGAGCTGAAGAAACGCTTCGAGGTGTTTGGTGAAATTGTGGAGTGTCAGGTCCTGTCCAGGACTAACAGGTGGGTGGGCAGCGAGCTGTGGTCCAGGGCTCCACCAGCTACAGGCAGCCCCTCTGCCCAGGCCCCATCAGCACTGCCAGGAGATGCCACATCAACCCCCTGGGTCAGCCGAGCCCATGGTCTTTGTGCTTTTGTCGAGGAGATTCAGCGTGTCCAGAGATCCAAGGGCATCTGTGGGGTGGAGGAGTGGAAGAATGCTGGGCCAGGGGTGCAGTGCTGCATCACAAGGGCTGCAGGGCTCATCACATTTTGAATTTTTTTCTCTGGTTGCTCAGGGGGGAGAAGTACGGCTTCATCACGTACCGGTATTCCGAGCATGCCGCCTTATCGCTGAAGAACGGCCCCTCGCTAAGGAAGAGGAACGAGCCCTCCTTCCAGCTCAGCTCTGGTGGCCTGGGGCGCTTCTTCTGGACCAGATACGCTGACCTGGGTGAGAAAGCAGCAGCTGCTTTGTCTCTTTTATCAGCACAGAGCTGTTCCAGCACACTGCACCGCTGAGCCCTGGTCACGCAGGGATCCCAAACGCCTTCAGAGCCTGCAGCAAAAGCCCACTGGCTTTCCTGTGGCTCATGGAGGAAAAGGCCTAACCTTGGAGGAATACCTCATGGCTCAGACAGGTGGATTGGGAAACTGGGGAGAAGAAAAAAACTGGTGCGAGGCCTCAGGGTGTGTTGGCTGCAAAATGTAGCACCACAGCCCGGGGCCGCCGGGTCTCAGCTGAGCGCAGCCCATCCTGCCTCTGCTGAGTTTCTGCACAGTGCTGGAGGCTTTCCAGCAGAAAACTCCCTTCCCAGGCATTAGAGAAGGCAGTCAGCAACATTTCATTAGCCCAAGAGGTGATATGGGTGGTTTGCTGCTCTGCAGGACGGATTCACCACGCTGCACATGCACTCTGGAGCCAAAGCGACAGCGCTGAAATGTGCTGTGGTCGCATTAATCCTTTCAGTGCTTCAGCAAGGTCTTGGGGACTGTGTCACCAGGGTGCAGGGCTGCAGCCTGAGCTGAGGGCCAGGAGCCAAACCCTGTGCTGGTCCTGCATGAAAAATGTGTCCCAGGCTTTGGCCAGCCCTCCTTGCTTCAGGTGTTTCACCAACACTGCATGTTTATTTCTGTACCCTCTGCAGCGGCTGAAGGGTTCTGGGTCCCACTTGATGAGTGAAAGGCTGAGGTCCAGAAAATAAAGCCCCAAGTCTTGACTGACCTCCAGATGCCCAGTCTGATACAAGTACTCCCTGATTTTTTAGCACCTGCTCTGCTTAGAGCAGCCATCCCTTGACTTTGGCTGTGGGCACAAATGTCCTTTGTTCATCAAAATAAATCCCAGAGCCTCCCATTTTGGGCACAGAGAAATCAGGAAGCAGATAGCATCCCGTGAGGAAGATGTTGACTGCGCAGTGCTGTGGGGAGGAGGGCCAGAGCTGCCCCCCCTGCATAAGAGAAGCCCCCTCAGTGCTCCTTACCTGATCTCTGCAGAGCCACCAGTCACCCCCTTCCTGCACTGCCCGGCTCGTTCCTAAAATCCTGCTCGTCCTGGCACAGGCTGAGAAGGGGAGCCCCTAAGCAGAGGTGAAATGCAACCACAGCATTCAAAAATCTACACCCAAAATACTAAGCTGCTGTGAGATTACACTGCCTTAGTTCTGCCCTGTGCTCAATCCCCTGGGCTTTGCAGGGGCACTCTGTGTTCAGCTCCTGGCACAGGGCTGGCAGTGGAGCAGGCTGGCTCTGCCACCAGCACATCTCCCATGGGATGGCCCTGTGTCAGCCCCTCCAAATTCAGCTGCACCGAGCAGATATTTTCCCCCCTGGCAGTGAATACCAGCTGTGTGTGCCCTGCCCAGCTGGGCCTGGCTGCAGCCCCTCTGCCCCAGCTCTTTTCAGTGTCCCCAGTGCTGCCACCGCTGTGTGCAGTAGCAGGGCAGTGAGCAGTGCCCTGCTGTGCCTCAGTTTCCCTCCCCACGAGGCAGAGAGGACGCTGATCCCCCTCTCCCTGACCTGGCTGCCTTCTGTCCCTGCCATCCCCAGATTGCAGCACGGACGAGTCCTCCCCAGCTCCGGTGAAAAGCAAGTACGAGACCATGGATTTCGACAGCTTGCTGCAGGAGGCCCAGCTCAGCCTGCATCGGTAACAGCCTTAACCTTGGAGGAATACCTCAATACCTCAGTCAAGGCACTTCCAATATGTTTACGTTTTCAAAGAAATTATTCAGTCTACGGCAAGCGAGAGAGCGAGAGAGAGAGCGAGAGCACGCCCGCGAGAGAGAGACTGCTGTCCCCTGATCGATGTTTACATTGAACAAAGCTGCTTCTGTCTGTGAGTCCCCATGGTGTTGATGTCTCACTGCCACACGTTAGTCCCCCCTCTGCTTCTGACTGGTTGTTTTAGGGTGAGCCTAGGAGCCCCCCGGCCCCTCTTCCCCCTCCCAGCCCTCCCCGTGCTCCCGCCGTGGAGTTGCAGCTGTGTTCACCATAACATTTTTTTGTCCGTAGTGTGTGATGATGAAATTGTTCATTGTGAATAGAATCAGGATTATAAACTAATTTTTAATAGAAGAAGAGAAGAAAAAAAAAAGAATATACTTAAAAAAAAAAAATGTATTTATGGCTCAGATGTACTGTAATTCAGATTTATTGTACCGCTTCCTTGATTTTTAACTATGCACTGTAATGAGGCACTTGCCACTCAGCAAATGGGGGGTCAGAGCAGTCATGGAGCTGACATTCCCCTGCCTCCCCTGCTGGCAAACCGGGGTGCTCGGGGCTCGCCCCGGGGGCACCCACTTTGCTGTCAAAGCCATTCTTCGTGCTGGCGTGGCCTGAGCCCCCAGCATCACCCCAATGCTGAGCTGGGCCCTGGTGGGTGATGGAGCCAGGGCCAGGCTGCAGAGGGTGGGAGAGGGACGCACTGCGCTGCCTCTGGAGCCAGGACAGAGGGGCTGGGGGGCTGCAGCCAGCCGGGCCTGATCCCACTGCTGGGTCCTGCTGGCACAGCCTGGGGGATGGATGTCTCTGGTCCTCATGGAGGAGCTGGCTCCTCTCCAGCTCCGCGGATGGCTGGGAGACTGGCCAGGCCCCGTGGCTTGATCCGCACTCGCTTCCACACCCTGCAAAGCAAGCGGGATGAGAAGAACTGTCTGTGCTCCCTGCTGGGCAGCCAGCCCAAAATGCAGCCCCGAATCCAGCCCAAAGTCCAGCCCCAAATCCAGAGAGGCGGGGGGGCACAGCACCCACACTGAACACCCACCCACCCCGTAGCTGATAAGCCATACACTTCCCAGCACCCACCCGCACCCCGGATCCGTCCCGTGCCCGCCAGCGCCCCGGGGCACAGCTCTGCCTCTGGCCAAGGGCCCTCGGGGCTGGATTTAAGGGATGCTCGAGCGTAGAATTTGCTTGAGGACTTGCCCTCCATGTGTGGGTGAGGTGGGATGGGGACACAGCCCCGCACCAGCCACAGCAAGCCCACCACCAGCCGGCCAGAGGCACTGTTGCCCGAGGGAGCGGGAATCTCGCTGCTCCTCAAGCCATTGCCACCGTCTCCTTTTACTTTTGAGCCCCAGAGACCACTAGGGATTCAGCCATCCTCTGTAGATAGAATATTATAGCCTTAACTCTGCCAATAGATAGATTAGGGTCTCCTGGGGTCTCCCCTCCCCGTGACTTGGGGGTTTCTCCCCGGTTCCCTGGGTCTGTTCCGTCCTGCAGGGAGAGTGACCAAAGCCTCGGGAATGGCACAGGACGCGATGCCAAGAGCCGGAGCCGTGCCGGGGTGGCCCTGGCTCGGGGCCCCGGAGCGCAGCTGGGCTCTGGCAGGAGCGGGAATGCCGGCAGCGCCGACACCAGCACAGTTCCCTGGCTATTCCCCCCGGGAGAGCCGTGGTTCTGACAACACCCGGCAGCGCCAGGGCCCGGAGGCCACCGCGGGGTCCCCAACGCGCCGCCGGTGACCATCACTGCCAGGGAACACTCCTTGTGCCATTTCAGCCTCAGCAATGAAATCTGGCCTCTCTCCAACCCCGAAACCCTCCCGGTTCTCATCCCACCTTAGCGAACACGAGCAGCTCTGGCCGAGACTGAGCATCTGCTATTGGCAATTGCCTCATTGTAGCTTTGCCTTTTTCTGTCCTAGTATTTCCTCACGATGATGATGTTTACATGTGATTGCTATAGAGCTTATGTAGAATGTATATAGCGACACATTTAGGGTGGGTAGTACTGTCCTGTGCTGTGCTGATGTTTTTCAGAAAACGATCAATCCAAAAAAAAAAAAAA